>JAOSBO010209401.1:0-16610 GCA_027563915.1 Erythroxylum rotundifolium | reverse complement strand
CAAGCATAAAAATTTATCAATTCAAAATTTTCATTGTGAAATTAATCAAATCAGTTAAAGTTTTAAAGAATTGAAAAAAATAGAAAGGAGAATCCAAATTTTGCTGAAAGTATCGGAAGTCAGGCCCCTACTAATATACCTTCTCAATGGCGTATATTGACTCGCACCAGCTAGAGCATATGTTATGACCAATCGTTTTCCTTCTCTTTTTCACTCCCTTTCCCTCCTGTTAGGTAAAAGGCCTAACTATCACTGTTCTGGCAAGTGGGAAGGTATGCTTAGTTGTTTTCATGAAGTTTCCTGATACTTGCATCTAAAATAATGAGCTACACAAAGAAGGATCGTAGCTTGTAATTTGGTATATGGCAAACAGCTAGCTAACCAATGATCAATAGGTCTGTAATTTGGTATATGGCAAACAGCTAGCTAGCCAGTGATCAATAGGTCTAGCTTAGATTGTACACATAAATTTATATAGATATATGATGTAGTTCAAATATATGCATGACCCACATGCGTATCAAGTAACATATTCGAGAATTCGAATAAGTTAAGTGATAAGTGTAGTTAGATAAATTCGATTCAACCTAATTGGTTAAATAAATTAAATAATATTGTTTTAAATTTCGATCCGTACTATAAAATTCGAACACAAATTGAATTCCTAAGTTAAAAAATTCAACCCTAGTTAAAATGTCAAAGTCTACATACCCGTAAGATCTTTAGGTCAAAGATTTTCCTTTGAAACATCAAATTTCCTGGTCTAAACATCAACTCCCAACCAGTTCCATTTACTAGGATCTGAAATTGTCTGGTTACTATAATCAAATATTACCTGGTAAGTAAGAACTATATATATATGTAGATAATTAAGTTCAGGAAGATGTTCGTACATTCAGACTCGGACCGGGACATTGGCAAGAAAGACACCAGGCTAGGCCTGTTTTTGACTTGCTCTTATTTTTGCTTCATTTTATTTTTTATAAAAGTTTATTTTGAAAATAAAATTAATAAAATAGGACTTTTTTTACTTTAGCTAGTACCTATAAAATATTAGTAACATTTTAGCCCGTGATCGGTATTAATATAATAGTTTACAAATTATGCTAAGTGAATATTTCACATTAAGTAAATTATATATGATAGACTTGATCAAATATAAGTAAGGAAATTAAATACAAAATTTTTTGATCCTATATCTCTTACTTCACTAATTCGACTACTCTCACTTTATTTACTTGACTATTCTATTGGCTTTAATGATATATTTATTGGAAACAATAACCACAAGATTTGAAGAGAGTTTTTATTAACAGACGATATCTAAAGAGATTTAGTTTATCAAAATCTATCAAATTTATTAGATATCGTTGCAAGAATCGATTAAAGGAACAATTATTAGAATTTTTTATTTCATGAATCAAAATTTATTTATCTCTTTTGTTTTATTAGATAAGTTGTCTATATCTTCCAAGACAAACAATTAGATGATTAATATTAAAACCTCGATATGGTTTATATTAAAAATTGTGAGATATCAAATACGAAATTGCTTCCAAATTATTCAACGGGAGACCAAAATCCAGGAAAATGAAGAATTTCGAGGTTGATGTTCTCCCTCTTTTCAGGTTTTAATGATCAAATGTTGAGGCCTTGATTCACCAGAATTCCTCCAAACCTAAACAAAATCCTTAAAAAGATATCTTCATCATTACCTAATCTTTACACGAACAACCAAGCTCTGTGTTGTTTTGTGATTAGATTGCAGAAATTGACCCAACTTGATCCATCTTGACCGTTAGATCACGAGATCCAACGCTCCATAAACACCCACCCCCCATCAGAGTTTGGCACCACGCAATAGACCACAAGATGAAGCAAGTCTGTGGGTGGGGCACTGGGGGCTTGGAATCATGTATCATCTTGATGATGATGATCCATCCGTGACCAAACCAGACAGAAGTATTAAAACATGTAGGAAAGTGAAGCCTTCCATTTTAGTTACAAGTTAGATTATTATTAAATAATGACTACATAATTGAAAAATATTAAGAATTGTAAGAATGAAAAAACCTTCATGAATACGAAAAAATTTGGTTCCCTTAAGATCCTGTGCGCTTTGCGTATCTTTGAACGATCCTACGTTCCTGTCATCAAAACGACCTATCGTTTCTCGTTTGTTCTCATGCAAATGTCGACCCTTCCACTATATAATGCATCTAAACCTTTCTTTGGCACTCCATCTGCCTTGGCCATAAGCTTTATAGCTCTAACACCATAATCATCATTTTCTTCTTCTTCTTCTTGTAATCATGTAATCTTCTTAAGAGTAGACAGATACAGATAAAGTAACAAAAATGTCCCAGGGTGTTACAGTCCCAGCTTATTTCTTGGTCATTCTATTCGTAACTCGTTTACTGACCACAGCAGGAAGATCCAAGCCATGGTCGAGTTCTCTACCTCAAAAGCTCCAAACACTTGACTTCGCAGAGAAGCTTCGTGCCGACCCAGAAGCCATCGAATCAGCCTCTAGCGACTACGGTAATATTGTCCATCGAAAGCCAGCTGCTGTTTTTTATCCTTCCTCCACGGACGACATAGTCAGCTTGATCAAGTTCACGCACGACAATTACTCTACTCCCTTTAGCATAGCTGCTCGTGGTCGAGGGCACTCGGTCCGAGGACAGGCCACGGCGCCTAATGGCGTCGTAGTGGACATGATGAGTCTCAGGAAAAGTAAGAACGGGACTGGTATTAGAGTCACAAAGAGCCCATCTTTGGGTTCTTACGTTGACGTTGGAGGGGAGCAACTATGGATCGATGTCTTACATGCGACATTGGAACATGGCCTTGCACCGGTTTCTTGGACCGATTACTTGTACCTGAGCGTTGGAGGTACACTCTCTAATGCTGGAATCAGCGGGCAATCCTTTCGCTATGGGCCTCAGATTAGCAACGTTCATGAAATGGATATTATCACAGGTGTGCATCCACAGGTTTTGCTTTAGCAATTAATAGAGTCACTTCTTGTAGGAAAAGCCAATTCTGATTCGTGTTTGCTTTGAAACAGGAAAAGGAGAGCTTTTCACTTGCTCTGCGAAGAAGAATTCTGAGCTGTTTTATGCTGTTCTAGGTGGTTTAGGCCAGTTTGGTATCATTACCAGAGCAAGAATTCCTTTACAACCAGCACCAAAGAGGGTATTAACGAATCTCCTTGACTTGAAGTCATGGAACATTTAATCAATTCAAGGTCATCCTCACCTCTACAAGGTCTGATTCAACTGCTTTTGCTTTCAGGTCAAGTGGGTTCGAATGCTTTACACCGATTTCTCTACTTTCACAGAAGACCAAGAAAGACTGATTTCCGTGAATGGAAGGAGACAAAGTAATGCACTTGATTATGTGGAAGGTTCACTTCTCATAGACCAAGGTCCTCCAAATAATTGGAGGTCCTCCTTTTTTCCGTCCTCTGATATCCCAAAGATAACGTCCCTAGTAAACCAACATGGCATTATCTACAGTCTGGAAGTTGTCAAGTACTATGATGATCACACTCAACAGACCGTAGACAAGGTACGCGTTAGTACTCGCCATCATCGTCATTCCTGTTATGAAACATGTTCAAAGAGTTGACCTCTCGTGACATTCTCTTGCAGGAACTCCAAGAACTGCTCAAGGGTTTACGTTTCAATGATGGATTTACGTTTCAGAGAGACGTTTCCTTCGTCCAATTCTTGGATAGAGTTCGAAGTGGAGAGCTAAAGCTTCACTCCCAGGGTCTGTGGGAAGTTCCTCACCCATGGCTAAACCTCTTCGTACCAAAATCTCGTATCTCAGATTTCAATTCAGGTGTCTTCAGGGACATTGTTCTAAAACGAAACATTACCACCGGACCTGTCCTTGTATATCCTATGAATCGAAACAAGTAAGTGAAGCTATACACTTTCTTGTCAGATAAACCTTTCTATGGTTCTGAACTTGGATCATTTGATTTTATGAAAGCAACCCATTAACATTAATGCTCCGAATTTCTGCAGATGGGATGAAAGAACTTCCGCTGTTATACCAGAAGAAGACGTTTTCTATACCGTGGGGTTTCTGCATTCAAGTGGTTTCGATGGCTGGCAAGCTTTTGATGATCAAAACAGAGAGGTCTTAGACTTCTGTGACAAAGCTGGTATTGGGATTAAGCAATACTTTCCCCATCACAAAACAAGACAAGATTGGAGTAAACACTTTGGCTCCAAGTGGAGAACGTTTAAAGCGAGAAAAGCTCGGTTTGACCCGAAAAGGATGCTATCTCCAGGACAAATGATTTTTCAGTGACATTTAAAGATTGACAAGTTTTGCACTCGTGTGATAATAGAAGCTGGTAGGAGAGGATTCTACGTTACTATATATTTTCTCGAGGTTTACAAGGGTAGAGATTCATGAAGGCACCAAAATGATCAACCACCATTTACGAATACAATTGTATACTCCGAGATACTAGAAGTCGAAACAAGTGTAGCCCCCAGAGAATGAAATTCCAAAATTGGATTATGAATTTTTGTGTTTCTTATAATCATCAATTTTCTTTCATAAAATATCTGAATAAAAATAAACAATCTATGACGTGAAAATAAATATTGAAATACGTGTTAATTAAAATATATGACTATATTATAATGTTAATCTATAAGATGGGATCTTCATATATTTGAATTTATTTTTATTATAAACCCTTGAAAATATTTACTCCACCAATTAAACTACTCCTAGAGCTATTATTTACCTTGTTACTTAGGACGTGATTAAAGAACACATTAAAAATTTAAATGAACTTTTTTACAGTCACTTTCTGAAAAATTATTAATTTTTGTAATTGAATTTATAAGCAAAAGAAGAAAAAAAACTACCAATAATCTTTTACTAAGGTTTACCTTTTGATAAAAGATATAAAAGGATTTAATTAAATAATTTTTAATGCAACTAGTAATTAATTAAATCTCAATATTTTTAAAATTTACAGAGGGCTTATTTCTTGAAATTAAGAGTAACATATTAAATTGAAACTAATGTAAATTTTCAATGAATGAAGTGGTTGTCACCGTCTACACAACCAAAAGACCATCACCATTCACGATGAAAATGATTATGGGCCCTCTACAATGTAGAAATATGAAAATTTGGCAAGGCTTGGATTGTAGGCTCAGAATCCAGTTCTCCATATTTTGGGCCTAAAATTGGCCCAATATCTTAGGAAGCCTAATTCCTGGAAATACATAAATGAGTAGATGAAGTTAGTGAAGTTGAAAATTTTTTCAAAAAAATCGATTTTCCTAATTTTTTATGAATCGTTGTGACATCGCTCCTACCCTTATGGGCATAAATGTCATCTTCAAGACTCAAGGAAGCTTAAAACAACATATAGTATAAACCATCAAATGTGAATATATATAACAACTTCATAAAAGGAAATGAGATATACATAAAGAGACGTTATTCGGATGATACTAAACACTTTAAAGCAGAAGATTAGCCATGGAAGGCAAACGATGATTCGTGTAAGAAGTGGAGAGTTTTCTGCATTGTTAGTTTTTTCAGTAGGGACAATTTTGCTACATTCTTCTCATCATAATGAATTAGGGTCATTCGAAACTACTCTTTATATCGACATTCCTTAATTAATAATGTTAAGAGGTATATTCTACAAACGTCGATTTAGAATAAAATGATGATATGTTTGACTCCAATTTCGATGATAAGTGAAACTAGTCCAGTTTAATACTTATACATCTTCAATGTGCCTAATGATATAAAAGTTACCCTTACTAAAATTTCAAAAATCTATTGTGCACTTTGTATCATATGTAAAATTTAGAATTTAAAGTGAAATAGGCATGACTATGTTCTTAATGTACAGAAATATAGTATTATCTATATTTCTTTATATAAAATATATTACTATTAATGAAAATAAATAAAATTAAAACACTCTTGACACAATTTCATCCGTGCAGAAACAAAGCTCTCATGAGTTAAAGGTCATTGGGAAGATAGACATAAAGAAAAAAAACAGATAGACAGTAAATCATCTTCAAAACGCAACCATAAAGACAACTCATACATGAAATGCATAATTAAGAACTCACAATAAACACCTAAAGTATAAGTTAAACTTAGCACAACTTTGTTGATAAAAATAGAACAGAAGAGTAATACCAATTTAGTGAATAATCGTTCTCTGATGGTGATGAGCAGAACACAAAACTTAAATAGAATAGAGGATTTTGAATTGATGTTGACGGTTTGAATGAGAATGGAGTAGGCTTTTATGTTTTTGTCTTTGAAAACCTAATACAAAACAACATAGTTTTTTTAGTTTAGGTAACTGATGTTGTTTATTGTTTGTTGTAGTTGTTTGGACGTAGTATTAATTAATTTGCTACTAATACATGGTTCATTGCTTATACATGGTTCCTTAAATGTAGCAACTAATAAATGATTCGTCGCTAAAGCCTGTTCATAAATAATCTTTAATAAATTTATTTTCCTATTCTAAATAAATCATAATTTAAATTAAAAATTAAGTTATTCAATTCAAAACAATTTTCAAATTAATTTGTTAACCGTTTAAATAAATTAAAATTGACTTACAATTTTCAGAAAATTATACATTTACATAATTATAATTTCAAAAAAGTATTTGAAAAATTAAACAATTTAATTATTGTAATTTTGAAAAATAAATAATAATAATTTTACAAGACATTGTAATATAATTATAAAATTATTTCTAACAAATTATATTTAAAGATTAGTCATTCCTAAAAATTAAGCAAATGAAGAATAATTGCATATACAAGTGAGAAGATTAATTTTACATTTTGTTATTGGTAATAGGAAAAACTCATATATTTAAATTAATTAAGAAAATTAAGGATGTTAGAAAAATGCTTGAGTTTTGGCAATGTTGTATATAATTGTTAGCGAAATGCTACTTTTAGGCGATGAAAATTGTAATCGTCGGAAGAGGTAAAAGATTTAGTTTTTACAATGATTTAACAGTTTGGTAGCAAATTGTTGTACATTTTGCGACGTTATGGAATTTTCGTAACCAAAGTATGACATTTTACAACGAAATATAGATTCGTCGTCAAATGTACAGAATCAGAATAATATAACTACATCGTTTTTCACATTTTCGAAATGCATTGGTGACGCTTGTAAGGTATTTGACAATGAATCTGGTTTCGTCGCCCAATGTTGCAAGGGTAAAAAAAATTTTAGGTGGGACAACGTACTTTGTCATTAAACCCGAAGACTCTCCCCACCCCCCACCCCCCCGGCATTGTTTATTAATCCTCTCTTAGTTTTGATTTTCTACTGTGTTCGTTCCTCATTTGTGTAAGTTTTTGTTCTTATATTCCCCCATCCATCATCTCTTGGAGTTGAACTCAACCTGGTAGGTCTATCTATTGTATTTATTGTGGGTTTGTTTTTCGTGATGTGTTTGTTAAATGTTATGTTCATCATCAAACGTAGGATAAGTTGTTGAGTTGTTTGTATGGATTGAGATTGTTAATTGTTGGGTTTGTTTTTGAATATGTTAATGATGGTGAAGAAACGGAACAAACATAATGAATAGTTGAAGTTTCTTGTGTGTTATGTTATTGTTACAAGGTGTTTGATGAAAGTCCTGTGGGGTTATAATTGTTCGGTTTTGATCTTCCTCATTGAAAGTGAATTTCTTCTCACATGTGATATGTTTTGTTTTCTGTTTTTAATATGTTCTCAACATGCACGATGGTGATGATGATAAGCATAAAAAAGAAACTCATATTCATAATAGTTCATATGTTATATCGTGTAGTTATGAATGATGTAGAATTATGAGTTGAATTATAGCATTGTGTGCTAATGCTTCCATTAATAAGTACAACATATGTATACGAATTAGTTGTTTGACTTTGAGACTAGGAATGGATCAAATGTTTTACTTCTTTCATGGCATATTAAGTATATTCTTCAAAGTTATTTTTAGGATTAAATACTTGGGTAAAAGTTGAAGCAGGCAGTCCAAACCATATGCATCGAGAGCGCATATGGTATATTCTTCAAAAGGGGATTGCCACCTAGCCTTAGCCAAGAGCTTATATATGATGTTCCACTAGACATAGTAGTTGAGAAATGAGAAATGTGAATGCATTGTAAAGTAATATTCATAAGGTGATGATTGTATACATGAATGCTTGTTTAAATTTAAGATTTATATCTCATAGTACATGCTTAATTTTAAATTTCATATTTTACAAAATTAATATTTTTGCATGCATAAGAATGTTATATTAGGATTTGCAATTAAATATTTATAAATTATGTCATTATAATGTCTATGCATATTAAATATGATTTTGGACCATTTAACCTTTAATTATTAGTTTTCAATTTATTTATAATAGATTTTGTTGTTCACCAAATCCATTATCTATTTTGCAGATTATGTATTCCTCTTTTTACTTGGAGCCAAAAACTGCATAATTTGTGTGGCATCCTCAGGCACATTTTCCCTTCCCACCGGATAATTCATTAATTGTTTTATATACCGATTGTTAAGTTGATAGTAAACAACGTCACATACCTTAATTACTTAGGTTTTTTAATATAACAGTAAACAGAAAATGCATGTAATAACTTAGTTATCTTCTTTTATTTTAAAGCTAAATGGATAAGAGTTAGATGTATCATCGAAAATAGTCAATTGAATATGTGGAAGCAATTAAGAGTTTCATGCAATTTGTAAAAGATCAAATGAGTAATGAATAAAGTATTCGTTGTCCATGCATAAATTGCTTAAATGTGGACTTCCAAAGTCAAGAAGTGGTGTATAATCACTTGTTGATTTGGGGCATAGACAAATTCTATACTCGATGGCTTTATTATGGTGAACATAAGGAAGCAAGTTGTAGTAGAAGTGTCGATACATCTTATGATGACAGCTACAATAATGATGTTGATGATTATGATATGTATGATAATGGTGATGATGGGATTAATGAGATGTTAAACGGTTGTCGGAATTATATGGAAACTATGAGTGAAACAAGAATGCCTAACATAATTGGTAGTATTACAGAAGAAAATTTTGGAAAGTTATTGAAAGTTGCCTAAGAACAATTATACCTGGGGTGCTCTAATTTTTCTCAGCTATCATTTGTTATGAAGTTGTTGCATTTGAAGGTTTATAATAAATGGAGTAACAAGTCCTTTGACATATTAATTGACTTACTAAACGATGCATTACTTATCGGACACAAGTTGTTAAAATCTTACTATGATGTAAAGAAATTGTTAAGGGACCTTAGATTGGGATATATTACAATTCATGCTTGTAAGCATGATTGTGTTATTTCCTGGAAGGAAACAAAAGATCTTCAGGAGTGTCCTATTTGTGGTACATCCAGGTGGCGGGTGGATGACAGGAGAGGAAAAAAGATATCAAATAAAATCCTTCGATACTTTCCTATTAAATCACGATCACAAAGACTTTTTATATCATCAAAAACAATCATAGATATGAGGTGGCATAAAGAGGAATACATTGATGATAACATTATGCATCATCTACTAGACTCAATAGCATGGAAAAATTCCACGGTTTGGATAAGATTGTTGTATTGTTCGACTTGGATTGGCCTCAGATGGATTTAATCCTTTCGGTAATATGAGTAACTCATATAGTATGTGGCCGGTGAATCTAGTCCCATTCAATTTACCTCCATGGAAGTATATGAAGGAGCCTTTTATGTTGTTCTCTTTGCTTATTCTAGTACCTACTGCTACTGGTAAGGACATTGATGTATACATGTAACTATTAATTAATGACTTAAAAATCTATGGGAATTTGGATTACAAACTTTTGATGTTGTTTAAGGCAACATATTTACAATGCATGCTGTTGTTTTGTAAACTATAAATGATTTCCCAACTTATGGGAATTTGTCTGGGTGGAGCATTAAAGGGTATATGGCTTGTCCTGTGTGTAATCATCAAACATATTCAAGAAGGATAAGAAGTAAAATATGTTATACGAGTCATTATCGTTATTTGGAACATAGGCATAGATGACGAAGAAGTAAATAATTAAATGGCACAGTAGAGTTGGGTGAAGCTCCGATGCAGTTGTACAATGAAGATATTGTTTACCAACTATCACATTTGGGTGACTTTATACCTGGCAAACACCCAAGTATTAGAAAGCATAGAGAAATGATATTGAACCAAATTGGACAAAAAAAACATATTTTTCAACATGTCATATTGGAAGGAATTACTATTGATAATCTTGATGTCATACATATTGAGAAAAACATTTGTGAGGGATTGTCATGGTAATTGATGGGAAATCCAAAGACACTATTAAGGCTAGGCTAAACTTGGAAGATATGAATATTAGAAAGATTTGCATTTGAAAAGAAGAGATGATTGATCATACTTTATTCCCTCTGCTTGTTACAATATGTCAAAAAATGAGAAATAATTATTCTGTCAATTCCTCTAATTAGTCAAATTTCCTAATTAGTATGCATCTAATATAGGTCTTTATGTGAATTTTAAAGAGGGAAAAGTGTCAGGGTTGAAAAGTCATGATTGTCATGTACTTTTGCAACGACTACTTCCTGTTGCAATATGTGGGTGTTTATCAAATGATGCGTCTGTTACTTTAGGTAAAGTGGGAGAATTTTTTAAGCAATTATGTTGCAAGACACTTAAAGTTGAAGAGCTTGATAAATTGGAAAAAGACATAGCATTGATTCTATGTAAGCTTGAACTATTATTCCCCCTATCGTTTTTTGATGTTATGGTTCATTTGGTAATTCACTTACCATATGAAGCAAAACTTTATGGACCGGTTCAACTTCAATGGATGTTTACGATTGAAAGGTAATTCATATGTTATTCAACAAGTTTTTTTTATGTTATTTGTTTGTAACAATTCCTAAGTTTACAATTGTTTATGTTCAGATTTTTATGTTCTCTTAAGCATTATGTACGTAATAGAGCTCGACAAGAGGAGTCTATTGCAGAGGCTTATATAGCAAATGAATGCTTGATTTTTTGTTCAATGTACTTAACTGATGTGGAGACAAGATTTAATATACCAAAACGGAACTTTGATTTTAATGACGATGGTAGGTTGTCTATTTTCTCCTAAAAAGTTCAGCCACTTGGTGTGGCTAAATATGTCGAGTTAACTAAAGACAAATTGGAAATTTTCCATTGGTATATTTTAAACAATTGCTAGAACTTCGATACATACATGAAGTACGTATATTCCTTTTCATTTAGACAATCATATTATAACTGAGATCTTACTGCGTTCTCTTTTCAAATAGAGAGCACTAAGACATAAGTCACAGCAAATGGATTATTAATGTTGAAGAAAGACATAGGCAAAGGTTTGTATCATAGTTTAGAAATCGAGTAAGTTTCACATTAATTACATATTATGAAAATATGAGAATATGGCTCATCCTCGTATTTAATTTTAATTTGTCAAACAGATGATACGGTTACATAACTGTAATGTGCAAAAAGCAAAAATAACATTATATCATTTGGCATGTGGGCCTCATATTTGTGGGAAGAAATACACAGGTTGCCTTATTAATGGGGTGAGATTTAACATACAAGATCAAGATAGTCAAGTTGGAAGTCAAAATAATGAGGTTATCGTTGAAGGATGTAATGACAACGAAATCATTGACTTCTATGGTGTTATCTCTGAAATAATAAAGTTGCATTACATCAAGGATAAAAAGGTTTTTCTACTTAAATGCAAATGGTTTGATCTAACTGACATGAGAGTGAACGAGCATATTACTAACAGACATAGTATGATAATGATCCTTTTTTCCTTGCAAGTCAAGCCAAACAAGTTTTTTATGTCAACAATATTGTACTGGGTAGCAATTGGAAGGTTGTTTAAAAGTTTCAATAAAGGAATGTCTTTAATTTTTGTGAAAGAGATATTGGTGAATTGGATGAGGATTTAGATGAAGTCTATCAAGATATTGGATTGGAGTTCAATAATAAAGGCATTCCAGTAGAAGATGCAAATATATCCTCATTCTATAGGAGAGATTTGGAACCCAACATAGTTCAAATAGATGAAGTCTAAGCCCATCTTATCTTACAAACAGATGAGGACTATTCTTAGGATGACTTAAATGAGAATGACGATACTTTGCTTGAATATATTAGTGATGAAGAATCCAATGATAATGTACTTAATTGAGAATGACGATACTTTGCTTGAATATATTAGTGATGAAGAATCCAACGATAATGTACTTAATGATGATGATTTTCAAAATCTTGATCATGATGATTGAATGTAAATAAATTTTTTGTATTGTTTGAAATGTTAAAAAGATAATTACCTTATGTTGTTGATGTTTTACTTATGTTAATTTACGATGACTACAAGCATATTTTTAGTGTTTCACTTATGTTTATATGAATGATGATGATTTTCAAAATCTTGAGCATTATCATTGAATGTAAATAAATTGTTTGTGATGTTTGAAATGTTAAGAAGATAATTGTCTTATATTGATGAAGTTTTACTTATGTTAATTTACCATGACTACAAGCATATTTTTAATGTTTCACTTAATGATAATGATTTTCAAAATCTTGATCATGACCATTGAATGTAAATAAATTGTTTGTTTTGTTTGAAATGTTAAAAAAATAATTGCTTTATGTTGTTGATGTTTTACTTATGTTAATTTACGAAGACTACAAGCATATTTTTAATGTTTCACTTAATATTTTATTTTTCAATTACAACTATACGTTATGTTTATATTTTGTTTTACATAGGTTCATTATAAGGGCACCTGGTAGAAACAAGGGAAAGAGGGTGGTAACAAGAGACGAAGTTTCTCCTACAGAACAACCAGCAATTGCATCATCAAATAAAGAAAGTCAACAACAACCTTTACCAACATCGTCTGCTAGTCATGAGGGATCTTCATGTTTGTTATTATTAATTAAATATATTTAAATTTATGGTGAAATTACTCATTACATGTTTGGTGTGTTTTTCTCATAATGTTTTTTTTTCATGTTCCAATACTGGTATCAGAAAACGAGGTATATGTAAGATAAAAGAAGCTGAGTTGCAACGGATGAATGTTGCAATGAACACCAAGTTGTCTGTTTCAATTGACCCCACACAACGTCGCCCAGTGGATAAGATCTAAGCTACAAAATTGGTTAGTGAGTTAGGTGTCGTTGTGAGGAATGAGTTGCCTTGTCTTCAGCATGTCAAGCAGTTGAAGAAAGACAACTTGCTCCAAAATTCTTTGCACAAAGTTTCAGTAATATTTCAATTCATTTTATTATATGTATTCTGATTTTACTTACAAAAAACAGTAACTCAACTTATACGTGTTTTTCATAGATGAAGCTCAATATCATTGATATTGACACGCTTAAGGTTTCAAGCAGTGTTAGTTCATTATTGAAACAAATGGTGAAGGATCATCGATATCGACTTCATAAATATTACCTGTCTTTCCCGTCCGATGAAGAGGCAAAGAGACATGTTCAGGAATGGGTGACTCCTAAAAAATGGAATGAAATGTGTGATCATTGGACCTCAACGAAGGGTTAGGTTTGTTTTTTTCTCTTCATATTTCCTTCCATTAATTTTGTTTATACATCTCATGATTACTTCTCTTAATTTAGGAAAAGTATGAGAAAGCCAAGGTTAACAGAGCAAATATGAAGACTTCTAATAACACAGGCTCCAAATCATTTGTTGTCGTTCGACAATAATTTTAAATGTAAAGTTTTCAATTTATTATTTTATTTCTTAATACATTAAAATTGGCTATAATTTTTTAAGTTCTTATAATAGAGCCAAACACAACTCTAAGGACAAGAGTGTAATAGGATCACACTATACAAGTATACATACTACAAGGAAGGTCAAGGCTAGCCATTTGAAGAGATACAAAATAATTATGTAAGCACAAACAAATTAATGTTACAATTTATTTTTCTATGTAATATTAAGTTATAATTTTTTATTTAACTCGATTTTGTGTTTTAAATTGTAGGACAAGTTGCAGAAGTTGTTGTAGACGTCATTATTTGAGGGGAATGAGCCCAATGTTGATGACATTTGCAACAATGCCTTTGGTACAGGATCGAGCTATATCAAAGATTTTGGGTATGACCTTAAGCCTATTGGTACATCTTCATCACAACCGGCATTGCTAACGGCGCTTCAAAAGAAGAACCAGTAACTAAAGACTAAGTTAGATCGTAATATTAAAGAAGTGAACAAGGTTAAAAAAAGGTTAAACAATTACTAAGTTCTATATATGTTAGTAGTAGTAACTCAGATGAAGACTCTTAGTTTATAAATGATGTGTAAATATTTTTTTTACATAATGCATTCCATTTTATGTGTTTATTTTATTTCAATTTATTATTATTTAAAAAATATTTCACCAAAATTAATGATAAAATGAATCATTTTTATATTTCAAACTATCATAAAATTGTAATTATTTAAAATAAAATTTTTTTGAACAATTATAATAATATTTAAATTCAATATTAAATTTTGTCACTAAATAATATTAGCTACCAAAAAAAATCGTCACAAAACGTTATTAACTATGTTTACAAGAATGTCCCTAAAAATATTTACCTACAACCACAAATTAGTAGCTAAAACTATTCTGCTACCAAGACATAATCGTCACTAAAAGCTATTAGTTACCAAAACTAAATCATCACAAAAAGTTTTTACCTATGTTTGAAAGAACATCTCTGAAAACATTTCCTTACAACAAACGATTAGTAGCTAAAACTATTTTGCTACTAAAAAGAAATCGTCACTAAAAATAATTACTTATGACTACAGTTTAGTAGGAAAAAACTTTTAGCTACAAAATAGAAACATTGCAAAACACTATATACGACGTTTTTGTCTCATCGGTTATATTTTTTACCGGCGATTTTTTCTATCAAAAAAGGGTTTTTGCAACGATTTTAGTGAAACGTCGCAGATGTTATTTTGCTATCGAGATTCAGCGATGATTTCGACGATGGTTTTTTTCATCGCAAATTTGTATATATCTTTTATATTGTATAAAATATTTACACATTATAAATGATATGTAAATATTTTTTTTACATAATGCATTCCATTTTATATGTTTATTTTATTTCAATTTATTATTATTTAAAAATATGTCACTAAAATTAATTATAAAATGAATCATGTTTGTATTTCAAACTGTCATAAAAATTGCAATTATTTAAAATAAAATTGTTTTTAACAATTATAATAATATTTAAATTCAATATTAAATTTTGTCATTAAATAATATTAGCTACCAAAAAAAATCTTCTCAAAACGTTATTACCTATCTTTAAAAGAATGTTCCTAAAAATATTTACCTACAACCACAAATTAGTAGTTAAAACTATTCTACTACCAAAACATAATCATCACTAAAAACTATTAGTTACCAAAACTAAATCGTCACAAAAAGGTTTTACCTACATTTGAAAGAACGTCTCTAAAAATATTTCCTTGCAACAAATGATTAGTAGCTAAAACTATTTTGCTACTAAAAAGAAATCGTCACTAAAAATAATTCCTTATGACTGCAGTTTAGTAGGAAAAATCTTTTAGCTACAAAATAGAATCATCGTAAAACACTGTATACGACGTTCTTTGTTCTCGTCGGGTATATTTTTTACCGGCAAATTTTTCTATCAAAAAAGGTTTTTGCGACGATTTTAGTGAAACGTCGCAGATGATATTTTGCTATCAGGATTCAACGACGATTTCGACGATGGTTTTTTTCATCACAAATTTGTATACATCATTTATGATGTATAAAATATTTACACATTATAAATGATGTGTATTTTTTTTTTACATAATGCATTCCATTTTATATGTTTATTTTATTTCAATTTATTATTATTTAAAAAATATTTCACTAAAATTAATTATAAAATGAATTGTTTTATATTTCAAACTGTCATAAAAATTGTTTAAAATAAAATTGTTTTTAACAATTATAATAATATTTAAATTCAATATTAAATTTTGTCACTAAATAATATTAGATACTAAAAAAAATCGTCACAAAACGCTATTACCTATGTTTAAAAGAATGTTCCTAAAAATATTTACCTACAACCGCAAATTAGTAGCTAAAACTATTTTGCTACCAAAACATAATCGTCACTAAAAACTATTAGTTACCAAAACTAAATCGTCACAAAAAGTTTTTACCTGCGTTTGAAGGAACTTCTCTAAAAATATTTCCTCACAACAAATGATTAGTAGCTAAAACTATTTTGCTACTAAAAAGAAATCGTCACTAAAAATAATTCCTTATGACTACAGTTTAGTAGGAAAAAACTTTTAGCTACGAAATAGAAACATTGCAAAACACTATATACGACGTTCTTTGTTCTCGTGGGGTATATTTTTTACCGGCGAATTTTTCTATCGAAAAAAGGTTTTTGCGACGACTTTAGTGAAATGTCGCAGATGTTGTTTTGCTACCAAAATTTAGCAACGA
>JAOSBO010209388.1:0-16611 GCA_027563915.1 Erythroxylum rotundifolium | reverse complement strand
AAAGATAAATGAAGAGAGTCTCATTTATTGGTTGCTTTATGATTGATTAATGAAAGAAGTGATGCATTGGATGCCTCCCTCTTCTTCCATTCTATGCATAACCAAATTTGAAAGTGTAAGAAAGACTTCTTGCAAATTTTTTAGACTCTCTCTCCTTTCATGAAAGGGTGAACCGAAATTACCAAGTGTGAGAGTCTCATTTTTGGTTCATCTTCTTCTAAGAAAATCTCCTCCAAACATTTGTTCTCCTTTCCTACCAAAGGATTTTGTTAACCTATTTGTCCATGAAGAATAAGAGGTAAATCAAATTGGTTTAGGATACAACAACAAGGAGAAGATAGATTGCTAAAGGAAAAGATTCAAAAGCAAAGGATTTGGAAACAAGATGAAGGAAAGGATAGCGCAGCGAGGATTTAAAGCTGTAGCAAAGGAGTTGGTAATACTCTTCATCTTGTTTATGTTTTTATTATCCTTATACCATATTATGTATGGATTGGCATGATGATTTTGGATTTGTTGCTTTCGCTGGAAAAATGATTTCTTAAAAGTTTTTAAATCTACCATTTTTGCAAATATAACATGCTTTCTTTTTCTGATCCAATAGCAAGAAGCAGTGGGACCATTCCTTCAAATACTGTGATGAACCCAAAGAGTTTAAATGCAATTGCTTTCCGAAGTGGAAAACAAGTAAGGTTTAACCATCAAAAGGACGAAGAATGTGATGAGGAGATGGATATTGGAGAATTGCCTTTAATCAAGAACATCAAGAATTTCGAAAGATCTAAAGAAAAAGCACTTTTAAATGAAAGGAAGTCTGAATCGAAGAACAAAGGAGCTACTTCAGAAGATTCCAAGGAAAAAACACCAACACATGAGCATGGGGAACTAAGCAAGCATGAACTCCAAGGTAAGGAGGTAAACCTTCAAGACTTACCTTTTTCTAATTCCTAATTAATGAGCAAGCATATGATTGACATTAAACATGAGAAAAATATTATTGATTTGTTTGGAAAAGTCGAAGTCAACCCTCTACTTGACTTAGTGAAAAGGGTTTCGTCCTATGCTAAATATCTTAATGACTTGTGCACAAACAAGAGGAAGTTTAGGCCTAATGAGAGAGTCCAAGTAAGCTTGAATGTTCAGCCCTTTTAAAACCCTAAATACTTGTCAAGTGTCAAGACCCTGGATCTTTCACCATTCCGTGCATAATAGGAAAAGTTACTATAGGAAGGGCCTTGTTAGCTCTTGGGGCTGCAATCAATGTGATGCCTAAGTGTGTTTATCAATCATTAGGATTCAAGAGTCTAAAGCCCACATCTGTCGTGTTACAACTGGCTAATAGATCTTTTAGGCATCCAGTGGGGATTATTGAGAACATTTTGGTCCAGGTCAAGGGTTTGGTTTTTCCTGTTGATTTTTATGTGCTTGATATGTCTTCTGAAGTTGTGCAGGATACATCTTTGATTCTTGAGCAACCCTTCTTAAGGACTGCTAGTACTATGATTAGCATAAAAGAAGGTAAGATCACTATGGAGGTCAGGGATCAACAGGTAAGCTTTAATATATATGAAGCTATGAAACACCCCCATGAGGACTATTCGCTCTTAGGTGTGAACATGCTTGATATTGTTGTTGATGATGCATGCGCTGAGTTTGAACTAGCAATGAACCCATTAACTAATGATTCCTTTGAGGAAATATTTCTTACTGATGTTTTAGGTGAACTACAGAGTGTGAACATTAGCACAGAACTAGGAAGTGGTCAAGTTACGTCGTCACAGCATGGATATGAGCCAAATGTCCCCCAGGAGATGAAAGATCCACTGTAAGCAACAGGTTGTTTGTCTTCCTTCATTTACAATGTACTTCTACTTTATGATTGAAGATGACATTGATATGCATGAGTATATTGACTAAATGTGGGGGAGAAACTACTTTAGTAGTATTAGGTTTAGTTTCTAGTAGGACTTAGGTTCAGTTGTTTTATTTCAATAATTCATCTTCCCTTTGAATTTTGTGTTTTAGTACATACATGACATATTTTCTATGATAGAGGAAATGGGTGTAGATGATGAATTGCATGCCATTTAAATGACAATTATGGAGTTACATATGAGCTAAGTGTGTGGCAAAAAGAGTTTTTGTCTCTCTAGAAAACTTCGTCGGGGCGCCGTGGCCACATCGCCTCTCAAGCCAATTTTTTACGGCGTGCATTAATCTTTTCTCCACGGTGAACACAATAGTCATTGCCGCGGCATACGTTAATTCATTTGCCGCGGCAAATGACCTTCTAGCATCAACTCTCCAAGGGACATTTCCCTTTCTTCCCTTGATAATCTTCTTACCTTTCAGCTGCCCTCCATCTTTTTCATCATTTCCTTTCCCCTTTCTTCGAAACTTACCACCCTCTTCTCCCTCTTTCACTTTCATCTTTCTCACTGAACTTTATCGTGGCGATTACCTTGTCACATCACCATGTTCTCATCCTCCTTCAGTCGTTTTGTGTGCGCAGTTGGTATCTTCGTCTCCTCCCTATTGTTTCGTAAGTTTTCCCTCTTTGTTTCATTCTTTCTTCGCTTACTTACTAACAATTAGGGTTCGCCACAGCAAGGAAACCGACATTTTTATTGTAGCATGGCGAGACTGATAGTCTTCTTCGTAGCATGAAGAGTGCAATCTTCATCGCGGCAGCAGTCCAATTTCACCACGGCGTGCTTTCTAAATTTTGATTTTTAGTGAATTGTGTTTACTCCTTATGTTTTTTTCCTTGTTTTCTACAGGAATATGCCTCGAACTAAGAACGCCACCCATCACTCCACCTCTACCCCCGCTAGCTCCTCAGCTTCTTCCCATCATTCCGATTCCACCCAATCCCCTATCCATCCACATCCTCCCGCCCCTCCCATTCCTCCCCTCTGATCCTCTTGCTGACTCTGAATATTCTGACCTAGCTGCAAAAGTAGATGCTAGGTCTTTCCATAGGGAGCGACCATTCCCCTTGACTCCTTATAACCATCCTTTTGTTCGCCAACTGATCCAATCCTAGCTCATGGGCTTAGTTCAACCTTGGGACCAGGGCAACGACAAATTTGTCCTCCACTTTTATAACTATGTCTACCTCCACAACACCATGGACATTAATTTCCGTGGTGTGACAGTTCCTTCTATCTTTACCACCGCCCAAATCTGCACCACTACAATCTTTGTCCCATCTTCCACTGCCATTATGACCAACTCATCCATGATTATCCCTGGGATGATGTCATTCGTACCTTCTTTTCTGACGGTACCCAATGACATCAACCCCGCATTTATCAATGCTACCTCAAGCATTCCGATCTCCACCCTGAAGCTCATCCTTGGCTTCATCTTGTCAGCAACAACATCATTCCACTTCCCACCTTACCTACGTTTCCAAATAGCAAGTCTTGTACTTATACCTTCTTATGGTTGGCCACCTGGTCGACATAGCCAATGCCATTACTTCTGCCCTCCATGATTCCATCATAACTGCCAAGCTTACCAACTCCATCATCTTTCCATACCTCATCACAGACATATTTCGGGCTCAACATGCCCGAAAATACCCCAATGATAGCTATTTTGACCCGACCCCACTATTTCGGTACATTCGGCTTAAACAACCTTATGCCCCACCTCTACCACAACCCGCCCCACTCCCTTTCCCAATGTTGCTGCCACTCATACCAAGGCCTTGCCTTGCGAGGACGATCATCATGCTCCAGCTTTACCTGCACCTATCACTTTTCAGTCCCTTGCTCACCGAGTAGATGGCCTATCTACTGACCTGGCTACCCTCCAAAATACTTTTCATCAGGCTATAGCCCAACAAGAGTGAGATCGGAGATATCGGCGGTGGATGGATGCATTGCTTGCCCAGCACCTACACTTTCAGCTTCCTTTAGATGATGATGACTCACTTCTTGGTGCTGGCCCATTAGGCGACGCTCCTACAGATGCTAGGGATGATCCCCCAGTAGCTTAGTTAGAGTGTCTTTCTTGTATTTTTCTGGTTTCTTTGTCGAATGCTCAGTTCATTTGTAATTTCCAACTTTTTGCACGTCATTTGTATCTACTTCATTTTGTTATTCCATTTATTGTTACTGTGCCTTTTCCTTTCACTTGCTTTATTTCTGTCCATTGCTCTTATGTTTTGAATACTTCACATTGGGGACAATATGATGTTTAATTGTGTGGGAAGTTTTCCTATCTTACAACTCTTATTTGTGCTTCATTTTGGCTATTTAAATGTTTGTGTTACTGAATATTGTACAAAAGTTTAAAAACTTGGTGAATTTAGCATAATTGATGATCTTCGCCGCTGCGAACTCAATCTTCGGCACGACCTTGTGCATGATTTTTGCCGTAGCAAGCTTTGGTCTTACCGCGGCCCCATAAATTTCTGATGACTTTGCTGCGGTGAACTCATTCTTCGTCGCAACCATAAACATGATTTTCGTCGCGCAATATTTTTAAAAGAAGTCATATTTTTATAATTTTGCCTCCGTTCAAGAATTTTTTCCAATTAGATTCATTTCACTCTTGTATCTCAAAGCTTTTATATGTTTCAAAGTGATTCTTAAGTTCTTGAAAAAAGCCTCCCATTCTTTAAATGAAAGTTGGTTTTTGGTTGATTTCATTTTCAATGTTTTCAACACAATGTGACTGAAAGTATGCTGACAAAGTAGCACTTTATATTTTTAAAACTTGAGATTGTTTATTGAGATATTAACCTTATTGGAAAGATATTTGGGCTTGAATTTTTCAATTTTTGTGTGTTCTGCTTATTTCATATCTCTCTAGAACTTGTTTCAATTCTTAATCAAAGCTTTATGAACTAGAAAATTGTTAATATGATAGAGGCATTCTTTCACAACCCTTTGACCCAAACACCATCCCATAAACACCTATCCATTGCTAACCCCTCGAGCCATAATTTATAAGCACATGCACTGATCTTTATATGGTGTCAATAATTTACTTTGTATTTTCTTTTAGTTATCGCATCTTTATATGGTGTCAATAGTTTACTTTTTATTTTCTTTTAGTTATCTGATTTTTATATGGTGCTAATAGTTATTTTGTATTTTCTTTTAGTTAAACAAACTAAAAAATAATGCATGTACATATATGCTCTAAAGTACGTTAAAAAAACAAACAAAAAAAGGAGAGAAAAGGGAAGAAAAAGAAAAAAAGAAAAAGAAGAGAAAAATTGTCAATTGTGTGAATATTGTCTTACTGTTGACACCTATTTCATAATTGCGGTGCATACGCTCATACTGTTTTCTTCTTTCATCTATTCCATCCATTTCATCTAGCCTTCCTTGCATTACAACCTTGAAAAGTCCTCTTGATTTTTGAAATCGTACTTCTTGCAGTGGAAAGGTAAAATTATTACAAGCTTATGGTAGAGAATGGACTAAGCAGATTTTTAAAGCAAAATTATCCCAAAACAAATGAGATGAGAGTAAACATCTTACCTTGAGTGAAATCTCTTTTGCTTAATCTCTCGGATTAGTTGCTATAGTGTTTATTTTCTTAGCATTCTTTCAGCTTACTTGGATTGATTTCTGAGAAAGTGATTTTTTCCAATTTCCTACTTTTATTTTAAGAATGGTCCGAATTTTTCTTTTGCACTTGCATCTCTTTGACTCTTATACACTTTGTCCAGGAGTACAAAGGTTTAAGTGTGGGGGAATTTGATTGAGCCCAAGTTTGTTACTTAAATTAATGACATGTTCATGGCTTTTGTTGTACTTTTTGGCTCATATCTCTAACTTTTGTGCTTAAATTGATTCTTGAGTGTGTTCCCTTATTTTATGTAGTTTGAAGGTAAAAATTGCTATAAATTGGTGTTAATTGTGCTAATTTATTTTCTGAGCATGATTGATACTGCAAAATATTATCCTTTTATTGTAGGAGACTCAAGAAAAGGGAAGTCAAAAAGACCAAGTGGAATGAAAGAAGACTGAAGTGAAGTCAATGCAACAGGAAGTTCACCATGACGAAACACATGAAGATAAGGCTAAACTTTTAGGAAAAGTTTGTCGCAGTGAAGGATCCAACAATAGAGGAAAAGCTTTCGGGTAAAGTTCACCGTGGTGAAAATCATTTGTCACCATGGCGAACCTTCGAAAACCCGTACTAATTTTTGGAAAAATCACTCACTGTCCGACTCGACCCGACATCATTCATTTTAAAACCTACTAACTTAGGTTGTAGATGGCACCATATAGAGAAAGAGATGACAGAAAAACAAAAAGAAGAGAAGTTCTCTCATTCCTGACTCCTCCCACCACTTCACCATCATCCATCATTTTCCTTGCATTTTATCCATTGCCGTATTCACTATTTGCTACTACTGCTATAGATGCTCTTGGTAGGGTTCTGGTTGTGAGATCTCCCGAAGCAATGCTTGGCTAAGCATTGGTTCCTCGTGAAGATGTAGCAATGGTTTGAGTTCAATGAGTTTCAAAGTGGAGTAGTTTGTTTATATTTATCTACATTGTTATGAACACCTGAGTTATGATTTATGCTTTGTAGTTGGATTTTCTTGATTATAGTTTAATCAAGTGTTGAACAATGAATGGTGTTATTGGGTTTGTTGATGTAGAACTTGGAGCTTGAATATATGAATTATCATATATGTCATTTTTTGATTTTGATAATTCTCTTTTATCTACCTAATTGTGTTTGATAAAGAGATGAAGCTTGATCACCAAATTGACCATTTGCATTAACTCACTCTTGGCACTCACTAAGATGCCTTTAACAAGGTTTTAATAGATGGATTTCATTGATTAAAACCTTGGACTTAAAGGGTTCTTTATGGTTATTCACTTGGAAACTTAGTGATTTTTACTACCACAAATATTTATTTTGAGCCATGATAGCCAAAGTGCATTTTTCAAGAGGATTTTATCATATTTGATCATTATTTTAACTTTTGATTTCTTATTCCCCAAAAATACAAAAAATATTTTTTTACACATTTCCTTTTCAATTAGTTTAATTTTTTTAGTTCTCCAAAAACCAACCCCCCTCCTTCCTAACCAATTTAGTTGCATTTCAAGACATTTAGGCCAGATTAGATCAATTGCATTAGTTCCAATGAAGTGAGACGACCCAAGGTTGCATCCTATATTGCAATCCTTGGAATTCAATTTTTGATTCGACCTCCAGGGATAAAACTGAAAGACGAAGCACGGATCAAAATGGCACCCTTTCCGAGGAACCAATTAACTTTTTTTCTTTAGGTTAATTGTTGTAATATTTATTTCTCATTGAGTTAGGAACGTTTTCTTTTACCTTCCCCTTTTACATAGTTTAGTGTCATATTTTTCAATAGTATAAGATTTTTATTTTCCTTTGCATAGTTCTAAATATTTTGAAAACACAAACACAAGCATACATACTTTCATATACCATACACTTGCACCCATCACATCTCATCTTTTATTTGACTTTGCGTTGAAAACTTCCACTTCTTGAATGTTAGATAAAGGAATTTCATCCTTTTTGGAGATGTTATCTATTCTCTGGTAGCGATCACATTATGCCACGTAGGTCTGAGCATCCTTAAATAACTGTGGCCAATAAAAATCGCTCTCAAGAATCTGAGCGCTATTTAGTTGGCCCCATAATGCCTAACATACTGACCTTCATGACATTGCTTTAGGATATCTAACATTTCCTTATCTAGGAAACAACGTTGCATCAACCCATTTGTATATGCTCTATATAGGATTGACTTATCCTATATATATTTATTACAATCAACAAGAACTTCTTCCTTTATTGGTAAGAGAGATTTGACGAAAATTTACCACTGGCAACATAATTTGTGACATTTGCAAACCATTGTGTTGTCAAACTCTTGAGGAGCTTCTGAGTTTCATCAAGAAAATGTTTCTTAATGTCATCACTTGACTTTCATTCTCCTCCCTCAAGTCTAGATAAATGGTTTGTAACCACATTTTCTGCTCTCTTTTTATCTCTTACCTCTATATCAAATTCTTGTAAAAGTAATACCTATCAAATAAGCCTAGGTTTTGCATCTTTCATATTGAAAAGATATTTTAGTGTCATGTAGTTGGTGAATGCGATTACCTTTGAACCCAAAAGATAATGTCGAAACTTATCACATGCATACACTACTGCGAGTAATTCCTTTTCTATAGTAGTGTAATTCAACTAGGGTCCTACCAGAGTCTTACTAGCATAGTAAATTGCTTGCAACTTCTTATCTTTCGTTTAGCCCAGAACACAACTTATGGCCGGATCACTTGCATTAAACATAATTTCGAATGGAAGTGTCCATTCCGATAGTGATATAATTGGTATTGATATTAGCACCTCCTTTAATATGTTGAATGCAGCCATACACTTATCATCAAACAAAAAGGGCACATCTTTGACTAAAAGGTTTGTCAAAGATCATGTAATTTATGAAAATCTTTGATGAATTGACCATGCATGACCTAAAAATCCTCGCATACCTTTTGCATTACTTAGCAGTGGAAGTTTCTCTATTACCTTTGATTTTGCTTTGTCAACTTCAAATCCTTGATATGAGATCTTATGTCCTAGGACTATCCCTTCTTGCACCACGAAATGACATTTCTACCAATTTAGCACCAAGTGTGACTCTTCACATCTTTGAAGAGCTTTATCCAAATTAGTTAGACACAGGTTGGAAGAATCTCCAACGATTAAGAAATCATCCATGAACACCTCAATTATGTCCTTTATCATGTCAACAAAGATATACATCATACATCTCTAAAATGTAGCTAGGGCATTGCAAAATTTGAAAGGCATCCATCTATACGCGAAGGTACCGTAGGGGCAACTAAATATGGTCTTCTCCTAATCATTAGGGTAGATGAAATCTTATTATAGCCCAGGTATCCATCTAAAAGGAAATAAAATGAATGAAAAATACCCTTTCTATCATCCGGTCTATAAATGAAAGAGGAAAGTGATCTTTATTAGTCACCAAGTTAAGTTTGTGATAATCTATGCATACTCTCCATCTTATGACTGTTCTTATTGAAATTAGTTCTCTACTATCATTTTCTATCATTGTCATTCCACCCTTTTTGGGTACACATTGTACTAGACTAACCCATTCACCATCAGAGATGGGATAGATTATCCTTGCATCTAGGAGTTTGATGATCTCCTTCACGACCACATCCTTCATATTAAGATTCAATCTCCATTGACACTCCCTCACCATTCTGCATCCTTTCTCTAAGTTTGGGCTTATTCCTGGAATTTCAGCAATCTGCCATCTGATGGCTTTCATTCGTTTCCTAATGACTTTTACCACCTTCCTTTCTTGCTTCTCATTCAATTAGTTCGAAATTATTATTGATAGCATTTGACCTTTGCCAAGAAAGGTATACTTGAGGTGTGCAAGAATAAGTTTAAGCTTTAATGTCAGTGGTTTTCTTAAAGATGATGGTATGGGTGCTTCAGTTTGAACCAATCTATCTTGATGCATTTAAATGTCTACCTCCACCATATCATCATCTCCTTTAGATTTAGGATTCCGATATTCATTTCCTACCTCTGCTTCCAATGACTACACTTCTGCTATGGAACTCTAAACTTGTTCTTACAAATTTTTATCCATAATTTCAACTTTCATGCATGCGCTACTCGTTATTGGATTCTTAAGGCCTTATTCATGTTGAATTTGATCTAATCCTCACCTATTCAAAGTGTTAATTTTCCCCCATGAACGTCTATCTATTGGAATAATGAACTTATCTACTTGCATCAGAATATCTTCCACTATTCCAAGTGGTCTTTTAACGGATTGATTTGCCAACTGAATTAGCATCGATTTATCCTTGACTTTACACAGTCCCAACTTCTTGAATATTGACAAAGCCATGAGGTTAATGCTATCTCCCAAATGACACAAGCGCTTGGTGAATTCAAACTAACTAACCACATAAGGAATTGTGAAACTCCCTAGATCCTTCAATTTTGATGGCATTTGATTAGCGACTATGGAATTGCAAGTGCCTATTAAAGCTACCGTTTGATTTTCTTCCTAAGTACGCTTCTTTGATAATATGTACTTTAAAAGTGCTAGGAATATTTCCCGCATTTCGCATAGAAAAGGCATTTGACAATTGGTTCACTTGGTCCTTTAGATTATAGATTGAAGAAGCATGGTTCTTAGTGACTTGCTCAAATTTGTACTTCACCTTCTTTTGTACATCATCTAAAGTTCTAGTCTTATCTAAAATCCTATCTAAGTTAGACTCCATCGAGCTTACTTTATCTTGTTGGAAGCTTAACTGTCCTTGAGGCCTGAACTGTCCTCAAGTGTTGTTCAACCAGGATAACTTAGGGCGTTTCTTTAACCCAGGTTTGTAGGTGTAGGAGTAAGGATTGTTACCCGTTCCTCGTCCATATTGTACTCCCATATAGTTCATTTGCTCCTAATTATCCTCCTTTATCAAATAGCACTCCACGGTATCATGGTCTATCTGGCCACAGAGCTCACACTTCAATTGTAAGGTAAAACAATGCCTTGATGCTGTTGAGTTGTCACATCAAGTTGTCAATCCATAAGCAACTAGTGCTTGTCATCTCCTCAATTAGCTCCTCCACTTCCTCGACTTTCTTCCTTATCAAAGATCCATCAGAAGCTACATCGATTATGCCTTTTGTCAGTGGCTCTATTATACAAAGCATGCAACAGGAACTTCTTGGGTAAGTTATAATATGGGCACTTTTGTTGTTAGTTCTTATATCTCTCCCACGGTTCATAAATCAAGTCCCCATCACCTTGTTGGAAATTAGTGATTTCCTTAATAATCTTGGTTGGCTTAGTCAACGGGAAATGTTTATTTAAGAACGGACGTACTAACTGGTACCACGTTGTGATGTTGGCTGGGCTCAATGAATTGTACCAAGTCTTTGCTCTATCTGTCAAGGTAAAGGGAAACAACCTAATCTGGGCCACATCTTCTAACAACTAATGATGCCAAAAAGTATCACAGATCTCGAAAAAATTGACTATATACGCATTCGGGTCCTTATTAGCCAATGCATAAAATTGCACATTCTACTGAAGCATGTTAAGGAGTGTCACCTTAATCTAGACAAGGACACTTGAACAGGCAACCTACCCACTCCTTGGTTTGTAGCGTTGAACCTCAGCCTCATGAAGTCTATCAAGGTCCTCTATTGTTGTCCATAGTCAGCTTCATGGTCCATGTTTTGTTGGAACTCCTTGACCATTACTAATTTTTTGATCTCTTCTTCTTCTTCTTCTCGCCGAGCTTTCCTAAAGGTTCGTTCTAATCGTGTGATATCCAACTTTAACATCTCCTCTACATGACTCGAACCTCTTATGACTCTTGTGTTCATGCAAGAGCATGATATTTGAAATAAAACGAAAGAACAAAAACAATAAATTAAAGACTAAACTAAATGCCTTAAACTATAGGATTAACCTGTTGCCTCCCCAACAATGGCATCAAAAACTTAATCGACGATTAACGTAAGGTAAGTTTTACTATTTTTAACCTCGATAATGCCGTATGTGCATGGGTCATTCTCATAGTACCTAAGGTATTGATCCTACGAGGAGGGTTAATCTAATCTTAAAATCTAAGGCTGAGCTAAATTGCAATAATTCAAAGAAACAAAACTAAGCAGAAAATTAATCAATCAATTTCAAGACTTAAATTTCAAAAATATAAATAGGATAGCAAATTGCACAAAACAACCAAGAAGCAACCTAGGTACGATCAATTGGAAGAAATGGGGTTTTAATCCGACTTTAGTGAAAATCTAATTGATTATGAAATTGTCAAATTATCAGGTCTAGATATTCCTAGGGTGGATTGCTCTTTCTAGTTATAATCTTTAACCCTATTCAATAATACCTATTTTAAATTATGAAATATTGATCTCTTCATTTATAATTTACCCAAGACCTAAATTAGTTATAAAGTCCAAAAGCCTACCAAAAACCTATGACAATCACTCGCTAAACAAATTTACGGTTTAATTCAATTCTTTATCTATCGAACTACCTAACTCTTGTTAGCCCAATTTGATGATATTCACCCAGTTCACCCTCTCAGTTTTGTTACCAAATTATTAAGAGTAGAAATCGAATCACCAATAACTTAATAAAAATACTAGGAACCAAATTTCATTAATATCCAAGACAAAATCTTGAAGGGGAGTTTAGATAATATCCTCAACATTTAAAAATTTATCATCTATGTCTATCTAAAATTCTATATAATTGTAAGAAGGAAATAATCTGAAATAGCTCAGAATGGAAGATGATGGAGGCAGTCACAGCGGGAAACCTCTTATTTCGGGAAGTTCTTCGTATCAAGCTTCTTCTCTGTGTCTTTCATCCTTCATCTTCTTCCTTAATTCTCTCGATAATTTCTCCAAGATTTTAGAATTTGACTGATGCAAAAGGATTCCCCTCTGTATTCTTCATGTTCTTTTTATACCTTTGTAGCCTTAAGGTTTATTAGGGGTAGAAACAATCTAAAATATTGCTTGATATGTTTGCATGTCTGCCTGACACAGGCCACGATCGTGGCAGGCTCTAATCACTCTGATATGATAGTAACTCAACTGCCATGATCATGGCCTGTGATAGAATCTTTTTGTCATGATCATGTCCCTTAGGGCATGATCGTGGTCTAGTTACAAGTCTCTGTCACGATCGTGGCCTATTGACTAATGGTCTCATCTTGAAACTCCTATGATCTTTGATGCTGGCCCTAAAACACTAACAAACATTTGAAGGTACCTAAAAAACATAAAATTTAAGCACAAAGACTTATACTAACCCATAAAAACACATAAATTAACACAATCCTAACCTAAATACACACTAAACACTCAATTTAACATTTCATACATAACAAATTAAACCCTGCAACATGATGCAAATCACAACTATCAACCCTATTTCTTCTGTGCGATGTTGGGATATCCTTGACGGATTCCTTTAATATAAGCTTCGTCTGTAGTTATTCTGTCACTTCCTTGAACTTGTTTAATTCAATCTCTTTTAAATTCCTCCCTACCCTCATTGCAAAGAACTCTGACTGAGCAGAAATATGTTGTGGAAGTATAGGTTGAGTTGCCTTAATTGGCTCGATCACAAGCTCATGTGCTTCTTTAACCACTTGACTTTCTCCTTCATCTTCTTCTTCCTTCACCTTCTCAGGTTCCTCCTCCTGGGTTTTACTGATAGCCATGATTCGTTCTTTCGGATTAGACTCGGTGTTACTTAAAAGGGTTCCTGAATTCTAAGTAGACATTGCCTCTACTAATTAGTCAACTTGGACTTCCAGCTTGTATATTGAAGACTTATGGTTCTTCATTACTTGCTTAAATTTTCTTTCGAGCCTCTTATGTGCATCCTTTATGTCGCCAATCCTATCCAAAATCTTATCCAACTTTAATTCCATCGAGCTCGCTTTGTCTTGTTGAAAACTTGAATGTCCTTGTAGCCTGAACTATCTTCCAATATTATTTGTCCAGGAGAAGTTAGGATGGTTCTTTCCCCCAAGATTGTAGGTTTTAAAGTAGTGGTTATTACCCTCTCCATTTCCATATCGTACCCCCATATAGTGTACTAGCTCATGGTTATCTTCCTTCATCAAATAGAAGTCTATAGTATCATGATCTTTCTATCCATAGAGTTCACAATTTAATTGTATGGCCTTTACCAAAGCTGAGGATGATGCCTTCATACTGTTAAGCTGTTAAGTTAAGTTGTTGATCTTTACTTGTATTTTAATCATTTGATTGATCGCGACAATTCCTTTTTGCTCTTTGAAGGTAGCAGGTTCCCTACCCTACTCTTTTGTCCACAAGTAGCTGTTGCTCGCCATCTCCTTAATTATCTCTTCTACTTCGTCCACTTTCTTCCACATTAAAGATCCTCTTGAAGTTGTATCAATCGTGCCACTTAACTTAATTACAGAATGTTTGCAACAGGAATTCCTTGAGTAGGTTATGGTATGGGAAATTTCGTTGCAAATCCTTATATCTCTCACACGGTTAGTAGATAGATTCCCCATCACCTGGCTGGAAATTGGTGATTTCCTTAATAATCTTCATGTTCTTAGTCAGAGGAAAATATTTATCAAAGAAAGTACAAACGAACTGATCCCATGTTGTGATGTTATCTGGGCTAAGGGAATGGTACTAAACCTTTGCTTTTGTTAGATCAAAAACAGGCACATGCTTGGTTTTGCTAAATTGTAGATTTCAAAAAAATTTTCCAAAATCAAAACACAGCGAAAATGTAAATACCAAAACATCATATTTTTAATACATACATGATAAGGCATAAATAAAATAAATATAATAAGAGCAAGAACAAAATATTACCAACTCCTTACTATAACTTCTACTCCTCGCTGTTGTGTCCTCAACTAATATGATCTACCTCTTGTTTTCCTTAGATAGTTTTGTTATCAAGATCCTTTTGTCGTAATGGAGAAGAATTATTGTCGGTCTTTTCTTTGTTATATTCGGCTAGTTTAGAGAACAATGGAAAGTTTCTCTTTTCCTATAGCCGATTGGTTGGGAGAGAGTAACCACTCATGTTCAATTAGGATCAAATGTTAAAAGACCTTCGTTAATTCAACCACCACCCATGGACGTATCACTCATGTCCACATTAATAGTTGTAATAAAAGCATGACTGAAGACAGTATTGGGAGAGAGAGCCAAAAAACACACCACTTCATTCTTTAATCAAAAGAATGTTTAAAAGGTAGCATGTTTTCTATCCACTTTCATTCATGTAGAATGCCAAAAGTGTTGCACGTTACATACTATTAAAACAAACCATCAACACCATTTAATGAAGAGCATTATCGAATGTATTGGATGAGAGTGGCGAGAGCAAAAGCCACACAATCATTTAGGAATAAAAAGGCTAAAATCAACATGTGTCTCTTCCACTACAACACTTACATTCTTTAATAACAAGCATAACCAAATGTTTTGATTTAAGGTTCTTAAGAAAGCAGCTAACGAAACATTTCTTAATATGTAGGATTCAGTTTTTCTTATTATCAATTTTTTAATTCAATTAATCTAATTAATTAAATCAAAATCTAGCCCAATATTAAACGTTCCTTTGGGCTAATAACTAACAATTATTAGTGTAAGCCTAACATTTAATTATAGGATTAAGACCTAATTTAATTAACTCTTGATTAAATTGTTCCGGTCTTATTAGCCTAAATCCAATTCGTCCATTTCTCTCCAAACTGTCTCATTTTCTTTTCGACAACCTCCATTTATTTTTCTTACTTTCCTTGACAACCTTCCTAGAAGCTAAATGAGGAATCTAATTGAACTTAAATAATTCAAGCCCTAATAAGCCCGAAATTAATTTAATCTTATTATAATTAATTACAACTTATAAACCAAATGTCATTCCACTAATGCCAATTGGTTGAACTCTTAAATTATGTAAAAATATGAGGAATTTTTTTCATCTTATTAATAAGATGTCCAATCATAAATTTTATTATGAACCATAATATAGCCATCCTTACAATAAAGGGTAAAATTACTGTTTTGCCCTTACGTTGTTTTTCGTTCTAGATCTCTCATTTCACTCTACATGGTGATTAATACATAATATCTAATCTTGGTGTTAAGACTTGATGGGTAGCTAGTCCATTAAACTATTGGCCCTAATTTAATAACCAATCTTCGTAAAACATCTAGAAGTGATGATATCACTATAAACTCTTTATTTGAGTGAATGTTCCTTGATGTATGTTTCAATTAATAATTTCAACATGCAGACACTGGACTTGTACCCTATAAAAATCCATTCTGATCATATCAAGAATTATAAAAAAACACACATGTGTTCACCGCTCATCAAGATTGTGGTTCGTAACAAACAAATGCTAAGGTGTATGGTTTAAGACTAAAGTAACGACCTACTTTATTCTTTAAAAACATTTGTGATTCCATATTCATTTAATAGTGCCATTATCGATAGTCAGCTACTATCATGATTTGAAATTCATCATTCCCTTGAAGTAAACTCCCTTACCTACTTAGAGGTAAATCGCAACATTAAAGTCTAAACAATAATCAAGTGACCAACTTGATTATTCGACTGTGAATCAATTAATTTAGATTTTAATAATATACATGTTTCCCATACATCTCCATGTATATGTATATTACTTATAAAGGATCCTATACCACACTTGGTTTGGCGCATAAGCTATATGTCAACTCCCACTAGCCTGACTGTAACTTTCCACTCCCATAGAGCATACGCCTAAACATACCAACATATAGTCCAAAACATACTCTACAACAATGGCACGTAACACCATCAAGCCAACTCATTACACGTTTTCAAGTATCAAACACATCTTATGTACCACCCCCTTACCGCAGGGTACACACCGAGACGCCCGCAAGTCATTCTGATACATATCCTCCGATAAGGGTGAACTATGATCAATCACAACTAACTCCTCACATGGCATCATAATAAAACATTAGTATAAAAATCATAATAATTTGAAACTAAAA
>JAOSBO010209382.1:0-16612 GCA_027563915.1 Erythroxylum rotundifolium | reverse complement strand
GTCTCAAACTTAAGATTTGGGGTTTGATCTAACATGTTTAATTGAATAGAAAGTTAGGGGTTTGATCAATAGGATTATGGGGTTTCAAGAACCTTGTTTTCTTGGGGTTTTCGTATCATCTTCGTATCAGAGCTTTGGCTTAATTCTATTGAACTCATACATACCTTTATTGTGTTTATCTTATTTGTTTCTTAAAAAAAATACGAACAGTACCTAAAAAAAGTGAACAGTCCCCAAAAAAGAAAATGAAACAGTAGCAAAAAACGTGAACAGTAGCGAAATGTGAATAGTAGCAAAAGACGTGAACAATAGCAAAAAAAGTGAACTGTAGTCAAAAAATAAAAAAAAAAACCATTGAAAAGCACGTTGAGTTGCCTATTTTAAACCTTGGGCAGATTTGAAATTTGTTCTTTGAGCTCTTGAGTTTTTTTGTTGAGTTTTACAATATATTAAGTGTCTTTCTTTGAATTCTTAGTTTACTTTCTTGTTTGTGCCTTTTTTTACTTCTATTACATTGAATTAAACAATCTTGCATTCATATTGTTCAATTATAAACAAAAATCATTGTATACACATCTTTTCCATCCGTGTATTAGCATACTATTTTATTTCTATTCGTGCATTACTTTGCTTCTAGAATTGTTCTTATTTCGTTTCTTATTAGGATTTACTTATTCTTTCCAATTAATTTGTGTTGCTTGCTATTTGCTTAGTTTTCTTGAATTGGTTTCTAAAAAGTAACTTTAAAGACATCACTTGAGAGGTAAAAGGAAAGAGGGTAAGCTAATATAGTGAAAAGCCATTAATATTGTGTGAAAACACGAGTGCACAATCTGATTTGAGGGAAACATATGAGGGAGTGATTGTGAGGTCCTTTCTAATGCTTTCTTGCAGGTTTACACCATGTCTAAGACAAATGATAAGGATGGTAATGGTGATGGGAAGTCTAACGAAGGAAAAGGAATTGACAATGAACAACAAAATAAGACTTTCTTTACTTTAGCAGCTATGCAAAATCAGTTTCTAACGATAGAGGACATGTTTAGAGATGTCAGTGACAAGTTTGAAAGACAAGATAGATTGATCAGAGCTTTGCAAGAGTTTTCAGTTAATAATGCACCAAGAGAAAGAGCTTCAACTATAGCTCGAAATCCCCAAAACTATAAAGAAGAAGTTGTTGTTTATAGAGAAGATGATGATAGGAGGTGGCATAAAGTTCAAAACTATGGTAGAGGAGGAAGAGGAGATAGAGGCCGAAATAATGCACCAAGAGAAAGAGCTTAAACTACAGCTCCAAATCCCCAAAACTATGGAGAAGAAGTTGCTAGTTATGAAGAAGATGATGAGAAGGGGTGGCATGAAGTTCCAAACTATAGAAGAGGAGGAAAAGGAGATAGAGGCTGAAATAGAGGAGGCCATAGGGGTAGAGTTGAAACGGGCAGAGATGCGGAATAAGTTGAGAGAGTTGATAGAAACATAGGAAGCATCAAAATGAAGATTCCATCTTTCCAATGGAGGAATGATGCAGAAGCCTACTTGGAGTGGGAAAGGAAAGTAAAGATGATATTTGCTTGCCACAACTACTTAGAAGAAAAGAAGGTGAAGTTGGCAGCAGTTGAATTCTCTGACTATGTTGCTGTTTGGTGTGATCAACTAGTTTTGAATAAAAGAAGGCATAGAGATAGACATATTGAAACATGGGAGGAGATGAAGTCCACCATGAAGAGATTTTGTGCCTTGTTACTACAACAGGGAGTTGCACCAAAAATTCTAGACTTTAAGACAAGGTACTAAGAACATTAAGGACTACCATAAAGAGATGGAAATGGCTATGATAAGGGCTGATATTTAAAAAGAAAGGGAAGCCACATGGCTTGGTTTCTTGCTGTTTTGAAAAAGGAGATAGCCTGTAGAGTTGCACCACTATGTGGAGCTTGATGAAATGGTCAGCATGGCCATGAAAATTGAAAAGCAATTGAAGAGTAAAAGCTCCAACAACGCTTACAATTTTGGTTCTTCAAGTTCTTGGAGTTCCAAGTGGCTTGAAAAGGAAGAAAAGGGCAAGGACAAGTCCAATGACTATAGGAACAAGTCCAAAGATAAGAGGACAACCTTTAAAGGTACAAATTCTCACCCAAATAGTGTTAATGCATCTACTAAGCACAGTGATATTAAATGCTTTAAGTGTTTGGGATCTGGTTATATTGCTTCAAAATGCCCAAATAGAAAAGTTATTATTTTGAGAGATGTTGGGGGAATTGAGTCCCAGGAGAGTGACGGAGAAGAAATGTCTGAGCTTGAGGATTGCAGTGATGTAGAGGTAGAGGAACCTGTTCAAGCTGAAGCCCTTATGGTTAGGCATGCTCTCAATGTGCAGGAGAAGGTAGAAGTAGATGAGCAGAGGGAAAACATCCTCCATACACGTTGCTTAATCAATGGTAAGATGTGTAGTATGATAATTGATGGAGGGAGCTGTACAAATGTAGCTAGTACAATTTTGATGGAGAAGTTGGGGGGTTTCCTATTATTAAACATCCTAGCCCATATAAGCTACAATGACTCAATGAACATGGATAAGTAAGTGTACACAGGTAAGTGAAGGTTGCATTCTCCATTGGGAGGTATTCCGATGAGGTTTTGTGTGATATAGTACTAATACAAGCGGGTCACATATTATTAGGGAAGCCTTGGCAATATGATAGGCATGTGATCCATGATGGCCACAAGAATAGGTACTCATTCAAGATGGGAGATCAAACCTAAGTTTTGGCTCTTCTAAAACCAAAGGAGGTTCATAAGGATCAAATGAGGCTTGCGAAAGCCATGGAAGAAAAAAAACTAAGGGAGGCCGAGAGTTTGAAAAAAAGAAAAGGAAAAGAAGCCATTTAAAAAATAAAAATAAATGCCTAATTGAAAGAGATTTCACTAGTGAGAAAAAAATAGAGGGAAGTGCAATAGAAAAAGAAGAGTTAAGTGAAAAGAAGAGTGAAATAAAAAAGAGTACTTTCTTTGCAAAATCAAGAAATCTGAGACAAGTGCTGTACACACCTAAGCCTTTAATTCTGCTTAACTATAGAGAAATTATTTATAATGAGGCTGACCTTGACTCTTCTGTAACTAGTGTTATTAATTTTTTTTTGCAAGAATACTCAGATTTCTTCCCCAAAGGACTCCCACCTTTAAGAGGTATTGAACATCAGATAGATTTTATGCCAGGAGCTCAAATTCCAAACCACACAGCTTATAGGAGTAAGTTTGAGGAGACAAAGGAGCTTCAAAAGCAAGTGGAGGAACTTTTGGAGAGGGGGCACGTGAGAGAAAGCTTAAGCTCATGCGTAGTTCCAGTATTATTAGTGCCAAGGAAAGATGAGACTTAGCACATGTGTGTGGATTGCAGGGTAGTTAATAAGATAACGGTAAAGTATCTCCATCCAATTCCTAGATTAGATGATATGCTTGATGAATTACATGGTGCTTGTTACTTTAAAAAGATTGACCTTATGAGTGGCTATCATTAAATTAGGATGAAAGTAGGAGATGAATAGAAAACATCCTTTAAAACTAAATATGGTTTATATGAATGGTTGGTCGTGCCTTTTGGTTTGACAAATGTACCTAGCAGTTTCATGAGATTTATGAACCATGTTTTGCATGAATTTCTTGGCAAGTTTGTGGTTGTATATTTTGATGATATTCTAATTTACAGCAAAAGCCTTGGTGAGCATGTTTTACATCTTAAATCTGTACTAGAGGCCCTTAGGTGTGAAAAGCTTTTATGCTAAACTTAAAAAGTATTCTTTTCGTATGGATAAAGTTATATTTTTTGGTTTTATTATTTCTACCCATAGTGTTCATGTTGATGAGGAGAAGGTTAAGGCTATCAATGGTTAGCCTACTCCTAAGTCTGTTGGTGATGTGCATAGTTTTCATGATTTGGCTAGCTTTTATAGGCAATTTGTGAAAGATTTTAACACCATTGGTGCGCCATTAACTGAAATCATTAAAAAAGATGTTGGCTTTAAATGGAGTCAGACCCAAGAACTTGTGTTTAATGCTTTAAAAGATAAGTTATGTTCTGTACCTGTTTTAAGTTTACCTAACTTCAATGAAGCTTTTGAGATTGAATGTGATGCCTCTGAGTTAGGTATTGGTGTTGTTTTGATGCAGGGTAGGCGTTCCATTACATACTTTAATGAGAAACTTCATGGGCCACAACTAATTTGTTCCACTTATGACAAGGAACTATATGCCTTAGTGAGAGCATTGGAAACTTGGCAACACTATCTATAGCAAAAGGAGTTTATGGTTCATTCTGACCATGAATCACTCAAGCATTTGAAGGGCCAAGGTAAGTTGAGCAAGAGACATGCGAAATGGCTAGAGTTCATTGAAACTTTTCCATATGTGATAAAGTACAAGCAAGGTAAGGAGAATATAGTGGCTGATGTACTTTAAAAAAGGTACACTCTAATCAATACTTTGAGCTCTAAAATGTTTGTATTTGAGTTTATTAAAGATTTGTATGCTTCGGATTCTGCTTTTGGGAATGTTTATGGTGTGTGTGAGCATGCTGCATTTTAAAATTTTTATAGGCATGATGGATACTTATTTAGGGAGAATAAGCTTTGTGTGCCTATTTGCTCTATGCATGAAATACTTATGTGTGAATCACATTGTGGAGGATTAATGGGTCACTTTGGGGTGCAAAAGACATATGACATACTTTGTGAACATTTTTATTAGCCTAATATGAGAAAAGATGTTGCAAAAATCTGTTCTAGGTATATTGTATGTAGACAAGTGAAATCAAAGACCCATCCACATGGTTTGTATACTCCTTTTCCTGTGCCTAAGCATCCTTGAACTGACATATCTATGGACTTTGTATTAGGGCTGCCTAGGACAAACAAAGGTAGGGAAAACATATTTGTGATTGTTGATAGGTTTAGTGAAATGGCACACTTTATTGCATGTCATAAAACTAATGCCACTTATATTATCGATTTGTTCTTTAAGGATGTTTTGCTTTTGCATGGTGTTCCTAAAACCATCGTTTCAGGCTGTGATGTAAAGTTTTTGAGTCACTTTTGACGTCTTCTTTAGGTAAAGTTAGGAACTAAGGTTTTTTTTTTCTACTACTTGTCATCCTCAAACAGATGGCCAAACCGAAGTGGTCAATAGAATTTTAGGATCTCTTTTGAGTGTTGTTATAAAGAAAAATCTTAAAACTTGGGAACAATATTTTCTATTAGTTGAATTTGCATATAATATGAGTATTCATTCCATTACTGGTTCTTCACCATTTGAGATTGTTTATGGATCCTTTAACACCTTTGGATTTGTGTCCTTTGCCATTATATGAGTTATCTAACAGGGATGGACAACACAAGGCCAAATTGGTGAAGGGCATTCACGAGAAAACAAGGCAGCAAATAAAGAAGCGGAATGAAACAAATGCACACGGAGCTAATCAAGAGCGCAAGTTATTGAGGTTTAAGCTTGGAGATTGGGTTTGGGTGCATTTCAGGAAGGAGAGGTTTCCTAAGCAAAGGGAATCTACGTTGGATCCTAGAGGTGATGTGCCATTCCAAGTGCTTGAGAGAATTAATGATAATAACTACATAATTGATTTGCCAGGTGAGTATCAAGTGTCTGCTACTTTTAATGTTAGTGAAAAGAGAGATTTTTTTTCAAAATGTTGTTATGCACATTGTATATCTTGCATCAATCATCTGAATAAAGATATCGTTTTTCTGAATATTATTTGTCTGAATACTACTGTTATTCTCTTTAATAATTCTCTTATCTTCTAATATTATGATTATTTGTTATCATCAAAAAGGGGGAGATTGTTAAGCCAAGAGGACTTTATTTCTTCTATTGATTTTGATGAAAGTCAAATAATAATAATGATAGAAGTGTATGAACTATTTTGATGTGTTTATTAAGTGCCCAGATACATTAGACGATGGACAATCATTAAACAATGCACAGTCATAACAAGATGCAAACTCAATGGACGACACACAGTCATTAAAAGATGCACATACATTAGAAGATGCACAGTCATAAGAAGATGTGGACTCATTAGACGATGCACAGTCATTAGAAGATGCACAGTCATAAGACGATACGAAAACATTAGATGATGCACAGACATTAGATGATGCACAGTCATTAGACGATACAAAGTCATTGGACGATGCAGAGTCATAAGACGAAGCATACAAATCAAATCAAGATGATATGATCTACAATGATAGTTAGTTAGTTTAAGGCGGTTACAGGACTCAACTAACAACATATCTTTGAAGATTCTACAAGCAGTTTTTTTTTCAAGAAGCCCATTGTCGAATTAGACTATAAATGTTCGGATAGTCGTAGACAAAATAACTTTTACTAAGCATTCACTGTACAAAATATCCTGAGTGAAAAGAAGAAAGATAGAGATCAAAAACACCTGTAGCGTGAGTTTAGAAAAGCTCAAATAGTATCCTTCTAGTGAAAGGAAGGCTAAAGCCTGAAGAGGCTAAGATAGCAGATAAAGAATACTTTGTGAAAGAGGCTCTAAGAGAAGAAATAATACTTGTAAAGTTAAAAAGATAGTGAAATCTCAGATAAACTCTAAGGACTGGGCGTAGCCTAAAGGTTAAGAGTGAGCCAGTATAAACCGCGGTGTCATACTCTCTAACTCTCGTCTCTTTAATTTCTATAGTTAGAAGAAAAAGATATTATTTCCGCTGTGGTATTACTCTAACAAATTAAGTGTATTGTTTTGTAATCATTTAAGTTTTCAAGAAAACCAAGAAGTTTTTAAAGATAACCATTTTAGACGATATTACATAATTCAACCCCCTTCTTGTGTAGTTTACATATTATAAGTGATTTCTATATTAACAAGTGATTTACTTCAGTTGGTATTAGAGCGCAAGTTTCCAAGAAATACTATTACAAAGTGAGGACAAAGATCCATGGCTGAATCACATGTTTTTATAGTTGAAGATGCCTCTGTCCCAAGACCTCCTGCATTCAATGGTGAAGATTATCATTATTGGAAGGACAGGATGTGACTCTTAATAGAATCCACTCACATTAATCTTTGGGATATTATTGAAAGCGGGCCATATGTTCCAACAGACTACGAAGAGAAAAACATCTCTCGTGAACAATGGTCAGTCGATCAGAAAGCTCGTGTTCAATTAAACTCAAAGGCCAAGTTGTTTTAAGTTGTGCTTTAAGCAGAAGTGAATATGATAAGGTTCGTGGATGCGAATCTGCAAAGGAAATGTGGGACACATTATCCATTGCACGTGAAGGCACAAACCAGGTGAAAGAATCCAAGATTGGTATTCTTGTTCATCAGTATAAGCTGTTCAAAATGAAAGATGATGAGTCTATTGAACAAATGTTTAGACGATTCCAAACAATTATTAATGGACTTAAAGCTTTGGAGAGAATCTACGATAGTCAAAACCATGTTAGAAAGATTCCCAGAAGTCTTCCAAAAAGATGGAGACCCAAAGTAACAACAATACAAGAGGCCAAGGATTTAACTAAGCTAAAGCTGTATGAATTGCTTGGTTCTTTGAAAATTCATGAAGTAGAGATTGATGCAGAAGATAAACACAAAAGAGATAAATCTATTGCATTGAAAGCTGGTCAGAAGAACCAGAAGATGTAGAGAAAATAGAAGTACGTCTTCAAAATCAAGAATGATGATGTTAGTGAAACTAGTCAAGATTCAAGTGAAGATGAAGATGAGCTATCTTTCATTTCAAGAAAAATTAGAAGGATGTCGAAAAGAAAAAGGGAAATAAAGACTCCTCTTTCAGAAGGATTAGCAAAGACGATTCAAAGAATGATAAAAGCTCTATTGTCTGCTATGAATGTAATAAATCAGGACATTACAAGTCTAAATGCCTTTTGGTCAAAAGAAAACTAAAGAAGAGTCAAGAAAACAAAAAAGGTATGATGGCAACATAGGAAGATCTAGATTCGTCTAAATCTGAATAATATTATGATAAAAAATAATCATAATATTAGAAGATAAGAGAATTATTAAAGCGAATAACAATAGTATTCAGACAAAAAATATTCAGACAAACAATATCTTTATTCAGACGATTGATGCAAGATATACAATGTGTATAACAACATTTTGCAAAAAATTTCCTCTCTTTCCACTATTCTCCCCCTATTTGTTATTAATGAAAAAGAATATCACTTCAGATGCTTCAAAATTTCAGAAAATATATTTTAAATATCAGTGCGGATTGTCTTGAGGTCTTGTTCAGTAGAAAGACGTAGAAGTGCTACTTCTTCTTGAAGATCACCCACTAAGTCTCTTGGTTCATCAACCTTAGTATCTATTTCTTCAATGTGTTTAGCTAAGGCTTCTTGAACTTCCTTCTTCTTTTGACTAGCTATAGTCCAACCAATAAATTCTTTAAGAGATCTGAATTAATAGTAGGATCTTGTAGCTTGTCAGTTAGTGGATGAAGGTACTCAGAGACAGATTGTTTTCTAATTAAGTCGTCTAATTCAATAATTGTTATAGAGGGTAATCGAAAGGATTGTGTTTGGTGAGGAATGTCAAGATCATTAGGTTTAGGTAGATTGAAAATTGGTTTTCCTAGAAGGTGTAGAATATCTTTGATTGACATAATGAAACCTAAGGGTTTAAAATGAATAAGTAGATGTAAAAAGGTTTCTAAGTAGAAATTGATACCTTCAATTGAGATACTTTTGTACCTTCCTTCTGAAATTGTCCCAAATATCTTGAAACTTTCATTTTGAGTAGGTATGCCAATGTTACTTCCTGATGGCCTTGATATGTGGTGTGAAATATAGATGCCTACAGGTTGAGCTGCACGACATACATCGTCTATATTCTTCATCGCCACTCTAATCTCTTCTTCTGTGAGATCATCTTCTTGCCTCTTAGGGAACTTCTTCTTCTTTCCTTTTTCTGTGCTATGTACCAGTGTTGGACATCTTGGTTGAACATCTGGTACAATTTTATTGTTGTTTTGGTTGTCACTGGATAGATGGTGTAAGGACTCTTCTTCATCTTCAATGGATATGGTTATGCTTTTTCATCTTGTAGAATACCATACAATCTTCTTACTTCAGGGCTTAGAAAGTGTATCATCTGATCGCTTATTATTACAGGTTCAACTTAAACCTTAACTTTCTATACAGAAGGTTCTCTTATGATCACTGAACCTCTATTGCGATCAAACACTGATTCTTTTATTATCTTCATCTTCAAGTCTTCTTTCTTCATTAGTTGTAGGGGATTATAAGTAGATTGCTGCATTTCTACGGTCTGTGTCTTCTGTTGAAAATTAGATAATGAACCTTTTCTGAGTTGGTCTCATCTTCTTTAGTTGTTCTGTTGGCTTGGAAGAAAGTTGTTGTTGAGACTTCTTCTGCTCAAACACTAGCTTCCTTTTTTCTCTGTCTCTCTAGACGGTTGTATTGACTGCGTCCGAGGGATAGAGACAATTGCTTTGGTAGGTTGTTGTTATTGTTGTTGTTGTTGCTCCGTTGCACTTTTAGAACCTTCACCAAGAATCAGAGTTTTTTGCTTCTTCTGTTCTTATTGTCATAAGGTCATCAATATTGGTGACCTTCTTGATTTCTAGGGTTTTTCTGATTGGAGCGTCTCAGCCTTCCTCTTTAAAGACACTTTATGATTTAGTTGTTGAGTTGAACTTTCCTTCTTTTCAGGAATCGTCTTAACTTATAATGGCTTATAAGACGATTGTTTACTTTTGCTAAGATTCTTCTAGACCACTGAGGTTTTGCTTATAGTATAGATAAAACATCTTCTTTCCTACTTCGTTTGATTGAAAGCTCCCCCTTAGACTGTGCTTCAAGTGTGAACTCTTTATCTATTTCAGCTTCAGTCTTGATCCCCATTTTTCGAATAGTAGAGGCATTGATAACACTATTAATATTCAACTTTACTTTGTTTCCTCTATCAAGTAGTATTCCAGATTCTTTGAAGAATCTTGTCAACAACATACCATAAGGCAATGAACCACTCTTCTAGTTATAATCCACCTTAACCTTTATCATGCATTTCAGGATCAAAAATGGAAGATTAATAGATTAGTGAGTGAGAAGATGAAACAAACAGTGTTCATCATGCATTATCACAAAATCCTTTGATTCTGCTCTTGGTAGAATACAGTGAAGAAGAATTGAGTGAAGAACCCTAGCCTTTGGAATTAGGTTTGAAGACTTCCTAACTCCTAGATTACTTATTCCATATAGTTGTCGATTGATGTCAGCTTCATTCTGAACAAACCATTTTGTATTGGTGAGCAGTTTTGCTCTTTCATTTAGACATTCAATAGCCCTCACAATAGACTCTTGTGTGACAATCACTGTTAACCTATCTACCTCTGATATTAAGGTGTCATCTACCACCTTTGTGTTCTTCCAGAACTCATATACTTCATTTGGATAAACTAGATCTCGGATTTTGAAGAAATTTTTCCAACCATCTGCTTTGATCTCCAGTTCGATATCCATTCAATCATCCTTCAGAGCAGTGAAATCGATGAGCCTCCCATGAACAAAAGATTTCGACATTCTTCTAATCTGTAACGAATAAACACTAAACACAGAGATGTATTTTGCTTAAAGAAGCAAGGTTAGTTTGTAGAAGATATTGAAAGAGGAATATGAAATGAAAGTAAGAGAGATTTAATGAACAGAAGATTGAATCGTCTTTGTTGAGAGCAACCTAGAAGCATGTCAGTTACTAAGAAAATTCTAGAATGTAGAGTGTTTTAGGTATTAGAGAATTTCTTTTTTGTAAACATTCTTGAAAAGTTACCATTTGTAACGTCTGTGATGGATCCATAGGTAACCGTACGATTGATACTATCGAGTGAAAGTTACCATTACTATTCATTTTTAAGAACTTACGACTTTTCTGCTTCATAAGGTCGTATCGTTTGGGTCATAGAGTTTCAGACGAATGGTTATTTAACATTACCATATTCAAATTTCGTTTGATTTCCTTGAATCTATCTTCATCTAAGGGTTTGGTGAAGATATCTTCCCATTGTTGATTTATCTCAACAATCTGTAGATTGATGATTCCTCTCTATACATAGTCTCTTATAAAATGATTTCTAACTTCAATATGCTTTGCCCTTGAGTGTTGAATTGGATTCTTTGAGAGATTGATAGCACTTGTGTTGTCACAGAGGATTGGAATCTGATCTTCTTGGATAGAATAATCTTCTAATTGATACTTTATCCATAGTATTTGTGAACAACAACTTGTGGCTGACATGTATTCAGCCTCTGTAGTAGAGAAAGCAATTGAACTTTGCCTCTTGTTTGACCACGAAATCAGATTATGACTAAGAAAGTGACACCCTCCACTTGTACTCTTTCTATCAATCCTGTCTCTAGCATAATCAGCGTCACAGAAGCCAATTAACCTGAAATCATTACATTTCTCATACATTAAGCAAAGATCAGTAGAACCTACCAAGTATCTCAATATGCTTTTAACAGCAATATAATGAGACTCTCTAGGATCTTTTTGAAATCTTGCACACAAACAAACATTAAACATAATATCAGGCCTGCTTGCAGTTAGGTAAAGCAAAGAACCAATAATTCATGTAAAAAGAGTTTGATTAATCTTTTCACCAGCTTCATCCTTAGATAAGAAAATTGAGAGATGCATAGGAGTTGACATTGGTTTAACATTTTCCATTTTATATTTGACTAAAAGTTCTTTAATATAATTTCGTTAATGGGTAAAAATTTTCTCTTCAGTTTGTTTAATATGTAAACCAAGAAAGAACTTCAATTCACCCATCATACTCATTTCATATTCACTTTTCATAAAAAAACTCAAAATTTGAACATAACTTTTTGGAAGTTACACACCAAAAATAATATCATCTACATATATTTGTACAATAATGATATCATCTTTGATACTTTTTTGAAATAAAGTTCTATCAACTTGACCTCTAATAAAGTAATTTTTAATCAAGAAAGAACTAAGATGATCATACCATGCATGTGGTGCTAGTTTCAATCCACACAAAGCTTTATGACGTTTATAAACATGATCTGATTTATCAATGACTTCAAAACTAGGGGGTTGTTGAACATAAATTTCTTCATCTATAAAGCCATTCAAAAAGGATCTTTTCACATCCATTTGAAATAGTTTTATATCACAAAAGACAGTATATGCAAGTAAGACCTAATAGGTTCTAATCTAGCTACAGGAGCATATGTTTCATTATAATCTATTCCTTCTTATTGATTATAGCCTTGAGCTACTAATCTAGTTTTGTTACGGGATACCTTTCCTGATTTGTCTAGTTTATTCTTGAATACCCATATAGTTCCTATGATAGATTTATTAGATGGTTTAGGTACTAGAAACCAGACTTTATTCCTAGTAAATTGATTTAACTCGTCCTGCATTGTTAAAATTCAAGCTTCATCTTGAAGAGCTTCATCAATTTTCTTAGGTTCTAATTCAGAAACAAAAGCTACATTGGCATCTCTCCTAAACTTAGATCTAGTTCTCAAATAACATAGGAATTATAAGTTGCAATAGCTAAAATAACACAGGAATTATAAGTTGCAATAATTGAGTTCTTATTGTCGTAGCCCACAATTAAAGTTTAATATTTTGACCAATTAGTGTCAAACTTCAACTATCATTCCTTTATCTAACACCTTAGACATGCAAGTGTTGATCAGGCACTCACAAAACATTAAATACAAAAATATCAAATATTGATGAATATACTAATCACATAAAATCACACAAATTAATCAAAATATTGACGACTACATCCGAGTCCTAGAAAAATTATTTAGCCTAGAAACATATTTAAAAGCAACAAAATAAAATTAAAAATGAACATATAAGAACTAAAAATAATAATTCAAAGAAGAGAAATGAGAATAAGCTAGAAAAACTCTAGAAGAATCCCTTTGTCTTGAACACTGGCAGCTATGAAAAGTCTCTCCAATGGTTCTTTTTTTAAAAAACCTACATATTGTTATCTCTTTATAGAGTGATGGAAAACTAAAATTAAATACAAAAGGGAAAAGGGGAAGAAAATTCGATAGTAAAGAAAGTTGGAAAAGGATTGGAGCTGGACCCCACAAGTGTCACTGTTGTTGACCAACAAACTCCACCCGCGAATGAACTGCACGCACTATTTCTTCAGTCAAAAATGGCAAGGGCGTGAATTCTCGGTTTTCTTTCTCAATTTAACTAGTTGCGGGCCCCACAAATGATTTTGTGCTCAATTAATTTGTTTCTAAACAAAGGCTCATATGAGGTTTCTTCCCTTTTCTTTCTTTTTTCTTTTTTCTCTTAGGCCTTAAAATTGACTTTCATTATGCAAATTTGCGATTCTTCTAAAAATTGACATTCCTACAAAATAAAATAAAAATACATAAATAATTCCTAAAATTATATGAAATTAACTAAAAACTATAAAATAAAGACAACTAATAACTAATAAATTTTCTAACTATCAATGAGTCAGTGGCTTACATGGATTGAAATTTATTCAATTTTGAACATATTCTATTAGGTTATGGAGAATCATTAACTTGCAAAATTTAGTGAATTGGGGTTCTTTGGTTAAATATGAAGCTTAATTCAGATTTAGTGTTAAATTGTAAGTCTCTAAATTGTCATATTGATTCATAATTTGAGGTTTTTTTACTTAAGTAGCTTTACCAGTATTTTTTCATGGAAACGAGTAGCTAAAGCAACAAGGTAGGCATTAAATAAATAAAAAATGTGTTTGTTAATGTTAAATAAATTACTATTATGTTTGCCTTCAGGTTATGAATAGAGCTAGTAGCCAATTGAGAACATGATGTAGCTGAGTAATTGGATCAACACGCATCACAAATGTGTGCCTCCGCGTCAAAAAGTTATAATGACGTTTCAACCAAGCAGCTTATTAAAAATATTACTTAGTTGAGTAACCGGATTGACATTTATCACCAACGTTTGCCTCCGAGTAAAAGATTAGGTCCATATCTAAAAAAAAAGGTTTTCTAATAAAACTTACTAAGTAAATAGCTTGACTTTTCATGAAAACGTGTTTAGGAGTAGTTACAAATTTGAATGACCAAAGAATAATTATTATGTGTGTACAATTAAAAAGGGTGAATAAGTTGACATTTGAGTTTCTGATTAATATGTATACTTAGTCTAGAGCTCCTAGATGCAGATTTTGCATGTTAATGATTTGGAACAACTTGAATGATGGTGCTTAAAGTTAAATTTATTTTACAAAGTTGAAGTTATTGTCTCATTATTGCATTGTGTGCTTTATGATTTTGTGTGTTTGTTGTTTTGTTTGCTTAAGGAAAAGAAAACATTTAAGTATGGGGATGTTGATAAGTGTAAATTGCATAATGTGTTTTGGCTGTAGTTTGATATGTGTTTAGCTATTAATTCAATCATTTAGTAGGTGTTTAGGTTAAAATTGTGTTAGTTTGTGAATTAATTGTGTTTTAAGTGTTTATTGGATTAGTACAAGTCTTTAAGCTTAAATATTATTTTTAAGGTACCTTGATGTGTTTGTTAATATTTCAGGGTCAATATCAAAGAATGGAGGAGTTTGAGAAGATATTCAGGGCGAAACAACAGGCCACGATCGTGACAGAAGCACCAGAGATGGCCCATAATCATGGCCTACAAACCACAATTGTGCAAGAAAGCTTAGAAATAGGCCACGATCGTGGCCTGTGTCGAGTAAACGTGCAGACACTCAAAAAAGACAAGTTTCGAGGGAGTTTTTAGAAAATTAAGACCCTGGAAAAACCTTAGGGCTGCCCATAACATAAAAGGTATATAAAGAATAAGACAAAAACGATGAAGGACCTTTACATTCAACCACTCTTAGAAACCCTAACAGGAGAGAAAAACAAGAGAGAGAGAGAAGAAGAAGAGGAAGAAGAAGTGGATCCTGACACTACTGCTCCCCAGTTCAGGTGGTATCTCAATGTCGTTGCCTTCCCTATTTGTCTAACCTAAGTTCCATTTTCTCTTCATTTCCTTTTTCATTTAAATGTATAAAGTTAAGATGGATTTTGGATTGTTGACAATGTTCTGAAATCTCTTTCGGGATTTTACTTTAAGTTACTATTGATTTAGTTATTTTCTGTGTTTATTAGTTTAGGTGTTGTGACTGATTAATGTAATTGCATGTTTCAGTAACAAACTAAGAGGGTGAGTTAGATAAAAATGATTAGATCAGATTAATGAGAGTTAGGCAATCTAATTGAGCACTTAATCAATCTAGTCAGTAATTTCATAGAGAGAGATCCCATGTGAGACCCGATTGTTTGTTAGAGAGCTTTAAAACTAATTAAAATTATGGGTAATTTGTGAATTGAGAGATTACTAGTTCCATAATTAGATTAGGGTTTAATGGTTATAACTAGAGAGAGAGTAATCAACCTTATGACCATCTAGAACCAACATCCCGTAAAAAGATAAATGGCTAGATTAACATTAACGATAGGTAATATCTCCGCACTTATAACGTGATTTACTCTATTGATGGATTTCCATTGTGACATGTGTAACTACTCAATTTAATTTTGTTTTGTTGAAATTTCTACTTTACAATTCTTGGATCAAATTCTCATTTTTATTTTTCATGTTCATATGTGAAATTTTTATTTCTTTTTATTCTTTTCTTTGAGCTTTAGACGACTTAGGATTAGACTAATACACTCTTTGTGAGGTTGACCCCTCAACACTGCAAAATACAAATTATGCACTTGCAGTGTAGCGCCCCCTTATCACAGGGTACGCACCGAACGCCCTTAGGTTAGTCCGGTACATACCCTACTATAAGGGTGAGCTACGAACGATCACTAAATTCACTTCAAATGGCTTCATAATAAAACATCAATATAAAATTAAAAAAATCACAATCTTTGAAACCAATCATTTCCTCATTTTATTTCATCAAAAATCAAATTGTTTACACGTCTATCCTCCTTTACTATCTGTACGTCAATCAAAACCTAGTGCAAAAATACTACATGAAAGAGGAGGAACATCAGATCTATCTAAGCCATCCAAAAGTCCCAGCTGACCGACCTGTGAGCCATAACTTCTCTCGCCAAAACAATCTACACGGTTGGAAAAGTCCCCTTGAAGCTAGGAGTCTACTCTCGATCCTGAAAAGATAACGTTGCAATTTTGGTGAGTTTTGCGAACTCAGTGAGGCAACCATCATCGATGGTTCACTCAATTCATGCAACAATCAAAACATATCACAATTATTTCATAACATCACTTCGATCAGAAATACCACGTGGTCAAATAAGCATAAGAATTTTTTTTTTTTGCCTTTCACTCAATCAAGCATATTTAACAAAAATGCATATGAAATGCTCATGTGACACTTTTTTTTTAATTCGGTGTTGAGACCGGGTGCTTGAACTGTCCCATATAGGGCTCCTTAAACGTTGAGCCTAAGACTCTATATCACTGTTGAGCTCGAGGCTCAAATACACTCGTTGAGCTTTAAGCTCTAATCGGTGGCTGCTCCGGTCACAACTGTCATTA
>JAOSBO010209376.1:0-16612 GCA_027563915.1 Erythroxylum rotundifolium | reverse complement strand
AAGATTGTACCAGACATACAACCTAGAGTTTCTGACATTGTGCACAATGTTGATAAAGGGAAACAGAAGATGTACCCAGAAGAAGAAATAGGTGACTTGACACAAGAGCGGATAGAAGAAGCTGTGAGAAGCATAGATGAAGCATGCGAGGAAGTCTAACCAAGTGGCGTCTATGTTTCACACCATATTTCAAAGGCTTCAGGAAGTAATTGTAGACGTTTTTCTATAGATACAACCTCTCAGGTAGTTGGAAGAGTGACTAAACGACCATATAGAAGTATTGAGATTGAAGGTATTTCTGTTAACTTAGAGTTCTTTGTGCACCTGATTATGCACTTTAGACTCTTGAGTCTTATATCTTCAATGAAAGATGTCCTTCACCTTCTTGGAAAACCCATTCCAAAACTACCTAGACCTAATGACCTTGATCTCCCTGAAGGCAAACAATTTGTCAACCCCCTGCTCTGAAAATCATAGAACTAGATGTTTTACCTTTAGAAATAGTCGTTGCTACATACTTCTCTCCATTAAGTGCACCACAAGACACTACTATTGAAATGGAAGAAGAAAGTCGATCACAGTAGTGGAGTCAGGAAACCTTGGTGAAGGAAATTGAAGAATTTCATGCTAAGGTTGATGATTTGCATGACTCAGTGGGTGATCCACATGAGAAAGTAGCCTATCTATGGGTTACAATAGAAGAGTACCTCAAAAGGATTAGAACTGATATGCAACGTATGTTCTCTGAAATAATGAAGCATATTAGGTAAATTTTTTGATTGCTAACAAATAGGGGGAGAAAAGACTGAAAATGGGGGTGAAAAGATTAGAAAAGGAGAAAAGATTGAAAATTGGGGGAGAAAAGATTAGAAAAAGAGAAGGAAAAGAGAAGAAAAACAGAAGAAAAGAAGAAAAGAAGAAAGATAGAAGAAATGAATAGGGAGGATATATATATATATGTATTTTTGTTTCTTATTCTATATTTTTGTTTCTTATTCTCTGTTTGTTATCTTTGTATTCATTTGTTGATTCCTTATTCGTTATCTGAATAAAATTCACTCACTTTAATTTTTCTAATATTATGATTATTTGTTATCATCCAAAAAGGGGAGATTATTAAGTCAAGAGGACTTTACGATGTTTTAATTTTGATGACAAACTAATAATAATAATGTTAGAAACAAATGAAAGTTTTGACAAGTGTGTTAAGTGTGCAGTACAAAACACAGATGAAGTGCAAAACACAGAAGAAGTACAAACCACAGAAGAAGCACATAACACACAAGAAGCACAAAAGATAGAAGAAGCTCAAAACACAGAAGAAGCACAAAACACTAAAGAAGTATAAAAGACAGAAGAAGCACAAAACACAGAAGAAGCATAAAAGACAGAAGAAGCGCAAAACACAGAAGAAGTACAAACCACAGAAGAAGCACAAAACACAGAAGAAGCACAAAAGATAGAAGAAGTGCAAAACACAGAAGAAGCATGAAAGATAGAAGAAGCGCAAAACACAGAAGAAGTACAAAAGTCAGAAGAAGCGCAAAACACAGAAGCATCACAAAAGACAGAAGAAGCACAAAACACCGAAGAAGCAAAAAACACAGAAGAAGCATAAAGCACAGAAGAATTGCAAGACACAGACAATACTTAGAAGAAGTTACGTCAATTCATCGAATGGTTACTTAGTTGAAGTTAATTACAAAACCCAACTAAATAGCAATTTTCAAGAATCAAGAAACAGTTGTCAAGATTCAAGAAGCAGTGATTGAAGATCAAGAAACAGTTAGAAACTGAGATTATAAATACAAGTCTTAGTCGAAGCTTTCAGACTAATGAAGGAATATACGATATTAGTGGTTTTTGAGTGCTTACTTACAAAAGAATTTTTGTAGTGAAATACTGAGAGAGCTATTATTACTGTAACAAAAGGTCACTCTATCTTTCTAGTAAGAGAGAGAAAAGATTGAGAGCCTGAAGAAGCTACATTAGCAGAAAGAATACTTTGTGAAAGAGACCTGAAGAAGCTCTGAGAGGAAAGAAAGAATAGTTGTAGTTGTTTGAAGTATAGTGGAACACTCAGACAAACTCTTAGGACTGGACGTAGCCAACAGTTTGGGGTGAACCACTATAAAATCACAGCGTGTATACTCATAACCTTTTACTTCAGTTTATTTATGTTGTTAAACGTTTTTTTATAGAAGTAACTTGCGATTCGATTTCATAACAATTCTCATATAAACTTTATAATACTTTTTTAACAAGTTTAAAAAGTTCTTATAATTCTTATTCACGAAAAGGATACACCATTCAATCCTCCCTTCTTGTGTATCTAGTTTATCATATACGAGTTCTTTATTAACGTGTGATTCACTTCAATAATAGTGTAGATAAATATGAACAAACTACTCTCCTTTGAAGCCCATTGAACTCAAACCATTGCTACATCTTCAAGAGGAACTGATGCTTAGCTAGGCATTGCTTCAGGAGAACTTACAAGTAGAACCCCACCAAGAGCATCCATAGCAGCAGCAGTAGATATTGAATACTGTGACAGATAAAATGTAGGGAAAATGATGGATGACGATGAAGTGGAGGGAGGAGTTGGGAATGAGAGAACTTCTCTTCTTCTTTTTTTTTTCTGTCGTTTCTTTTCTATATGGTGCAAGCTGTAACGTAATTTAGTTGGTTTTAAAACAAATGATGATGGGTCGAGTTGCATAGAGTGTAATTTTCCCAAAAATAGTCTAGGTTTTTGAAGGTTTGCCGCGGAAATAAATGATTTTCGCCGCTGAAAACTTTTCTCGAAAGGATTTGTTTTTTGCTGGATCCTTTGTCGCATCGAAAGAATTAACCTTTGCCACAGTGAAATTTTCGCGAAAGTTCAGCCTAGATTCTTCGTGTTTCAATGTGGCGAACTCCACATTGCATTGACTTCACTTCAACCTTCTTTCATTCTATGTCTTCTTTTTGACTTCATTTTCCTTGAGTCTCCTACAATAAAAAGATAGTAGTTTGCAGTATCAATTGTTCTTAGAAAATTAATTAGTGCATTTAATATTAATTTGTAGCACTTTTCATCTTCAAACTATATAAAATAAAAGCACACACTCAAGAATCAATTAAGCACAAAAGCTAGAGATAGGAGTCAAAAAGTATAGCAAAGGCCATAAAAATGTCACCAATTTATGTTATAAACTTAGGGTCAATCAAATTCCCCGCACTTAGACCTTTGTACTCTAGACAAAGTTTATAAGAGTCAAAGAGATATAAGTGCAAAAGAATAATTCTAACTATGCTTAAAATAAAAGTAGGAACTCATAAATCAATCCAAGCAGAATGAACGAATGAGAAGAAAATAAACACTATAAGCAATTAATCTGAGAGATTAGGCAAAAGAGATTTCACTCAAGGCAAGGTGTTTACTCTCATCTCACTTGTTTTGGGATAATTTCACTCTAAAAATCTACTTAGTCCATTCTCTACCATAAGCTAGTAATAATTCTACCTCTCCGCTACAAGAACTACGATTTCGAAAATCAAGAGGGCTTTTCAGGATTGTAATACACGATAGGCTAGATGAAATGGATGGAATAGATGAAAGAAGAAACAAGTATTAGTGCATGCACCACAATTATGAAATAGGTGTCAACAGTAAGACAATATTTACACAATTGACATTTTTTTCTTTTTCTTTTTCTTTTTTTGTTTTTTTATGTACTTGAGAGCATATATATACATGCATTGTTTTTAAGTTTTTTTCAAAATAACTATTAACACTATATAAAGATGAAATAACTAAGCAAAAATACAAAGTAAACTATTGACACCATATAAAGATGAGTGCATGTGCTCATAAATTATGGCTCAAGGGGCTAGCAATGGATAGGTGTTTATGGGACTGTGTTTGGGTCAAAGGGTTATGAAAGAATGTCTCTATCTATTAACAAAATTCTAGTTGATAGAGTTTTGATTAAGAATTGAAACAAGTTCTAGAGAGATATGAAATAAGCAAGTACACACAAAAATTGAGAAAATTATGGCCTAAATATCCTTCTAACAAGGTTAATATCTCAATGAACAGTCTTAAGTTTTAAAAACATAAAGTGCTACTTTTTCAGCATACTTTCTCTCACTTTCTGTTGAAAACATTGAAAATGAAATCAGCCAAAAACCAACTTTCATTTAAAGAATGGAAAGTATTTTCAAGAACTCATGAATGACTTTGTAACTTATAAATGCTTTGAGATACAAGAGTGACAAGAATCTAATTGGGGAGAATTGTTCAATAGAGGCAAAATTATAAAAATGTTATTTCTTTTAAAATATTATCTCTCACTTTGTTTCGCCACCGACAAAATCATGTTCATGGTCGCAGTAAAGAATGAGTTCGCCGCAACGAAGTCACCAGAAATTATTGGCGCCGCTGTGAGACCAAAGTTCGCCGCAGCGAAAATCATGCACATGGCCGTGGCGCAGAATGAGTTCGCTACGGAAAAGATCATCAGTTTGCCAAATTCACCAGGTTTTTAAAATTTTAGACAATATTTAGTAACACAAACATTTAAATGGCCAAAATGAAGCATAAACAAGAGTTGTAAGATGGGAAAACCGCCCCTACACCTAAACATCATATTGTCCTCAATGTGAAGTAATCAAAACACAAGAGCAAAGGATAGAAATAAAGCAAGTGAAAGGAAAAGGTGCAGTAACAATAAATGGAATAACAAAACGAAGTAGATACAAATGTTGTGCAAAATGTTGGAAATTACAAATGAACAGAGCATTCGACAAAGAAACCAGAAAAATACAAGAAAAATACTCAAACTAAGCTATCGGGGGATCATCCCCAGCATCTACAGGAGCATCGCCTGACAGGCCAGCACTAAGAAGTGAGTCATCATCATTTGAAGGAAAATGAAAATGTAGGTGCTGGGCAAGCAACGCATCCATCTACTGTCGATATCTCCGATCTCGCTCCTATTGAGCTATGGCATGATAAATAGTGTCCTGGAGGCTAGCCAGGTCAGTAGATAGGCCATCTACTTGGTGAGCGAGCGACTACCGACTGATAGGTGTAGGCGAAGTTGGAGCGAGATGATCGTCATCATGAGGCAAGGCCTCGGTATGAGTGGTAGCAACATCGGGAAAGGTGGTGGAAGGGGTAGGGACTAGGGCGGGTTATGGTGGAGTTGGGGGCTGAAGCTGTTTAAGCCAGACATACCGAAATAGTGGGGCTGGGTCAAAATAGCTATCATTGGGGTATTCTAAGATGTGATGAGCTCGAAATATGTTAGTGATAAGGTGTGGAAAGATGATGGAGTTGGTAAACTTGGCTGTTGTGATGGAATCGTGGATGGTGGAAGCAATGGCATTGGCAATGTCGATTGGGCCGCCAACCATAAGAAGGTATAAGTACAAGGCTTGCTGTTTGGTAATGTAGGCGAGGTGGGAAGTGGGAATGATGTTGTTTTTGACAAGATGAAGCCAAGGATGAGCTTCAGGGCGGAGATTAGAATGCTTGAGGTAACATTGATGAATGCGGGGTTGATGCCATTAGGTACCCTCTGATGCCATTGGGTACCGTCAGGATAGAGGGTCCGAATGACATCATCCTAGGGATAATCATGGATGAGTTGGTTGTAATGGCAGCAAAAGATGGGAGGAAGATTGTAGTGGGTGCGGATTTAGGCGGTGGTAAAGGCGGAAGGAACTATTACATCACAGAAATTAATGTCCACGGTTCTTGTGGAGGCAGGCATAGCTGTCAGTAAGAAAGATGAAAGTGAAAGAGAGAGAAGAGGGCGGTAAGTTTAAAAGAAAGTGGAAAGGAAATGGCAAAAAAGATGGAGGGCAGCTGAAAGGTAAGAAGATTATCAAGGGTAGAAAGGGAAATGTCCCTCAGAGGGTTAATGCTGGAAGGTCATTCACCACAGTGAAGGTGTTCGCCGCCTCAAAAGAATTATCGTACATCTCGGCGAAGACTATGGTGTTCACTATTGCGAAAAGATTAATGCATACCAGACGAATTGGCTTGAGAGGCGATGTGGCCACGACGAAGTTTTCCAGAGAGACAAAAATTCTTTCTGCCCACATACTCAGCTCATATGTAACTCCATAATTATCATTTGAATGACATGCAATTCATCATCTACACCCCTTTCCTCTATCATAGAAAATATGTCATCTATATACTAAAACATAGAATTCAAAGGGAAAATGAATTATTGAAATAAAACAATTGAACCTAAGTCCTAGTAGAAACTAAACCTAATCCTACGAAAATAGTTTCTCTACCAAACTTAGTCAACATACTCATTCATAATAATGTCATCTTCAATCATAAAGTAGAAGTACATTATAAATGAAGGAAGAGAAACAACCTATTGCTTACAGTGGATCTTTCAACTCTTGAGGGACGTTTGGCTCATATCCATGCTTTGGCGAAATAACTTGGCCGCTTCCTAGTTCTGTGCTAACATCCACACTCCGCAGTTCACCTGAAACGTCAGTAAAAAAAATTTCCTTCAAGGAATCATTAGTTAATGGGTTCATTGCCAGTTTAAACTCAGCGCATGCAACATTAACTACAATGTCAAGCATGTTCACACCTAAGAGCGAATTGTCCTCATGGGGGTGTTTCATAGCTTCATACATGTTAAAGCTTACCTATTGATCCCTGACCTCCATGGTAATCTTACCTTCTTTCATGCTAATAATAGTACTAGTAGTCCTTAAGAAGGGTCATCCAAGAATCAAAGATGCATCTTGCACAACTTCAGAAGACATATCAAGCATATAAAAATCAGCAGGAAAAACCAAACCCTTGACCTGGACCAAAATGTCCTCTATAATCCCCACTAGATGCCTAAAAGATCTATCAGCCAGTTGTAACATGACAGATGTGGGCTTTAGACTCTTGACTTCTAATGATTGATAAACACACTTAGGCATCACATTGATTGCGGCCCCTAGATCTAACAAGGCCCTTCCTATGGTAACTTTTCGTATTATGCACGAAATGGTGAAAGATCTAGGGTCTTGACACTTGATGGGTACTTGGGGTTTAAAAAGGGCTGACACATTCGAGCTCACTTGGCCTCTCTCATCAGGCCTAAACTTCCTCTTGTTTGTGCTCAAGTCCTTAAGATATTTAGCATAGGCCGAAACCCTTTTCACTAAGTCAAGTAGAGGGACGTTGACTTCGACTTATCCAAACAAATCAATAACATCTTTCTTATACTTAATGTCAGTCATACGCTTGCTCATTAAATAGGAATTCAGAAAAGGTAAGTCTTGAAGGTTTACCTCCTTACCTTGAGCTTCATGCTTACTTGGTTCCCCATGCTCTGCTTTTTCCTTGGAACCTTCTAAAGTAGCTCCTTTTTTCTTTCATTCATACTTCCTTTCATTCATAAGTGCTTTTTCCTTGGAGCTTTTGGAATTCTTGATGGTGTTCTTGAGTAAAGGTAATTCCCCACTATCCATCTCCTCATCACATTCTTCATCCTCTTTATGATTAAACCTTACTTGTTTCCCACTTTAGAGAGCAATTGAATTTAAACTCTTTGGGTTCATCACAGTATTTGAAGGAATGGTCCCACTACTTCTTTCTTGGTTCTCACTCATGTTGTTTGACAATTAAGTGACAAAAGAGTTGATGTTCTCCACTTTTGTCTCCCATTGTTCCATTCTCTTTTCAAAGGCCTTGAATCGAGCAACATTCTTTGAAGAATCTTGCTGAATCAGAGAAGCAATGGCATTGAATTGATTATTAGTTGAAGTCTGCTCTTCCTTCATCAAAGTCGTCATGTTTTGTAGCAGTTGATTGGTATCCTCCTTATGTGGGAGAGTCATGATTTGATGTTGGTTGGGGAACTGGGTAGTAGAAGTACCAGCTCCTCCCCCGTTTTGAAATCTATTTTGAGCTCGTCCTTCTTCATTCCTCCAACTAAACCTAGGGTTGGCCTTCCATCCCTCATTATACGTGTTAGAGTAGGGGTCCCATTTCTAATTTGGTCATCTTGGATATACTGCAGACACTTCTTTAAACCAACTAGGGCACACACTAGATATGTTCATCACCAACCGACAAGTATCACAGCTAGGTGCTGTGAGATCCATAGAAGATGTCGGTCGATGCACATTCATACTCTTTAGCTCAGCAGTGATGAAGGATAATTGTGATGTCACTTTGCTCTCTAAAGAGTCAACATTTGAATCAAACGTTCCATTCTTTTAAAGTGGGCCACTGTGGTATCCAACTCATGCACTCCTCGGACATCTCTTACACTATACTATTAATGATTTAGAGCCATCTTTTTGATCAAATCCTATGCTTCCGAAGCTATAAGATCAACCAATGAACCTCCTGATGCCGCATCTAACATGCCTTTATCTTAACTTTTCAATCCATTATAGAAAAATTGTACAACTATTCATCTGGCATTTGATGGTGGGGGCATCTAGATAACAAATTTTGGAAGCAGTTCCAGTAGTCATAAAGAGACTCATCATAATCCTGTCGTCTCGAGTAAATCTCCTTCCTTATCGATGAAGTGCGGGAAGCTAGAAAATACTTTTCCAAGAAAGCCTTCCTAAGATTGGCACAGCTGTGGTAGGCATTCGCTACATGACTTGGAAGACTCATGTACCACTCTCTTGCTTTTCCTTCCAGAGATAGGTGAAAAACCTTCCATAACACTTGATCAAGTGAAGCTCCTACTAGTTTCATACTCTGAAAAATCATGGATAAGGATTGCAAATGGTTATAGGGATCCTCTCCTGTCAAGCCATAAAATTTAGGAAGAGAACTAAAGAGTAATCCTTTAACTTCAAAATTAACATCAAAATTAGGATAAGCAGTAGTAAATGGGTCATAATTCACATTAGAAGTTATTGCTTCCCTAATAGTCCTTCTCCTTTGATTCCCATTATTTTCACCTACTTTCTCATGCTTCCCATTACCTCCATTATCACCATTCAAAGGTAAATTAAAAAAAGTAAAAGTATTTACTTTCAAACACACAAAATCAAATAAAAGATGAGATGTGATGGGTGCAAGTGTATAGTATGTGAAAGTATGTATGACATTATGTATGCTTATGCTTGTGTTTTCAAAATTTTAAAACTATGTAAAGGAAAATAAAAGTCTTATACTATTGAAAAATATGATACTAAACTATGTAAAAAGGAAACGTAGAAGAAAAGGTTCGTAACTCATCAAGAAACAAAAATGACAATGGCTAACCTACAGAAAACCAATTGCTTGATTCCTCGGCAACGACGCCATTTTGATCCGCTCTTTTTCTTTCGATTTTACCTTTGGATGTCGAATCAAAAATTGAATTCCAAGGATTGCAATATAGGATGCAACCTTGGGTTGTTTCACTTAATTAGAACCTAATGCAATGGATCTATTCTAGCCTAAATGTCATGAAATGCAAGTAAATTGGTTGGGAAGGGGGGTTTTGGTTCTTTGGAGAACTAACAAAATTAAATTAATTGAAAAAAGAAATGTGTAAAACGATGTTTTTGGATTTTGGGAATAAGAAATTGAAAGTTAAAATAATGATCAAATATGATAAAATCCTCTTCAAAAATGAGTTTTGGCTATCATGGTTCACAATAAATCTTGGTGGGAGTAAAAATCACTAAGTTTCCAAATGAATAACCTTAAAGAACCCTTAAAGTCTAAGGTTTTAATGAATGGACTCCATTTCTTAAAACCTTTTTAAATGCATCTTAGTGAGTGCCAAGAGTGAGTTAATGCAAATGGTCAATTTGGTGATCAAGCATCATCTCATTATCAAACACAACTAGGTAGATAAAAGAGAATCATCAAAATCACAAATGACATGTATGAGACTTCATATATTGAAGCTCCATGTTCTACATCAAAAAACCCAATAACACAATTCATTGTTCAACACTTGATTAAACTATAATAAAGAAAATCTAACTACAAAGAATAAATCCTAACTCAGGAGTTCATAGCAGTGTTGAAGCCTATTGAACTCAAACCATTGCTACATCTTCAAGAGGAGCCGATGTTTAGCCAAGCATTGCTTCGAGAGAACTCACAACTGGAACCTTGCCAAGAGTATCCATAGTAGCAGCAGCAGATAGTGAATACGACAACAGATAAAATGGAAGGAAAATGATGGATGATCGTGAAGTGGAGGGAGGAGTTGGCAATGAGAGAACTTCCCTTCTTTTCTTTTTTTTCTATCGTCTCTTTTCTATATGGTGCCTGCTATAACCTAATTTAGTAGGTTTTAAAATAAATGATTCCAAGTGGGGTAGCACGGAGTGTGATTTTTGCAAAAAAAGCACGAGTTTTTTAAGGTTTACCACGGTAACAAGTGATTTTTGCCGCGGCAAACTTTTCCTGAAAGGATTTGTTTTTCGCTGGGTCCTTCGCTGTGGCAAAAGAATTAATCTTCACCGCGGTGAGCTTTTCCTGAAAGTTCAGCCTACATTCTTCGTGTTTCGCTATGACAACAAATCCACTTTGTCGCGGCAAACTTCCTGCTGCGTTGACTTCACTTTAGCTTTCTTTCATTTCATCTCTTCTTTTTGACTTCCTTTTCCTTTAGTCTCCTACAACAAAAAGATAGTAGTTTGTAGTATCAATTGTTCTCAAAAAATTAATTAGTGCGTTTAATATTAATTTTTAATATTTTTCACCTTCAAACTACATAAAATAAAAGCACACAATCAAGAATCAATTAAGGACAAAAGCTAGAGATAGGAGTCAAAAAGTATAGCAAAGGCCATGTAAATGTGACCAATTTATGTTATAAACTTAGGCTCAATCATCCCCCCCCCCCCTTTTCCAAAGGTCAACAATTATACTATTAATATTATTATTGAATATTTTCATTTTTTATATTATTTGTTAAGAACTTGCAAATATGAATAAAAATTAAAGTGGTTCAATCTCTCCAAACACAAATTAAGAACAAGAAAAGAGGATCTTTTTTCTATAAACCTTTTTTTTTTGTTTATATACAACTACAATTACAATCAAATACAAAAAGATTTGAGATCTTGATACAATCCATCTCATTATTCTGTATATTATAATCTCATTATTATCTTTAGTATAATACTCTAGTAGAGCTTTTCTCATTTATCATATTTCTCCTATAGTTTAGTTTAAATTTAGGTTTATGAAATTTCAATAAAAATGTCTCTGTGTCATGTTACTTAGAGCCTTGTTTCAAAAAAATACGACATCTAGGGGCTTTACTAGAACTAACTAGTAAAAGACTGAAATCTGGGGATGATTTTAGAAATCAATCACTTTTTGGTAAAAAATCTCAATATCACATTCGTTTAGAAGAAAAAAATTCATTTTTAGTATGGTTTTACGGAATGACAATTACATAAATGTATTTTTATTGCCGTAAGGGCCAAAGGATCAATAGGTCAGGTTTTACTACAATTACTTGAAATGTGTTTAGATAACGTACTTTTTCAGTTGGGTATGGCTATTCCTCGAGCCCACCAATTAGTCAATCCTAGATCGTATAGTAGATATATTGAGTTATCACTGCAAATCCCAACATATTATTACAACAAGGGATGAACAAAAATCTTGAGCTATGATCCAAAATTCTCTTGATTCATTTCCTCAGGAGGAAGTACCAAAGCATTTGACTCTTCACCCAATCCAGTATAAGGGATTGGTCAATCAAATACTAGAATATAAAGGGGTCAGTTTGGACATAAATTAATTGTTAGTCATAGAATATTATTTTCGTCAGACTTTAACCTAAAAGAATAAGGGAAGGGTTCAAATAATTTTGCCACTTGTCGCCTAAGTAAAGAGACCTAAAGTAAGAGATTAATTGATGTTTTTTTCTCCCATTACTATATCTTAAAATGATATGAATATTTTCATTCCTTGTCGATTCTCTTAGTATTTTCTATAACGTACAAATAAGGAATAGAAAATCTATATAAAATCTATATTAACTAACGGTCTAACTGGTAGAATAAAGTTATCTATTGTTATATGATTTTATACATTACGGGTAGTAAAATTGATAAGTTAGGTTAGCTAAAAGTATGGAAAGAGAGGGATTTACACGTTTGTTAAACAAAAGCCTACATAGCAGTTTCAACGCTACACCTTGAACCACTCGGTCATCTCTTCTATATAATGATTATGGCCCAAAAACCGAATGAATCTCAAGTCATTCATATTCGATCATTAGATAGGAACAGACTATACAACTCATTCTAATTATAAAACTAATTATAAAAAGGACACTTTTAAGGAAATAAAGACCCTTTCTTTAGGACTAGGGGATAAAAACAATTTTTTAATGAGTGGAGTTCGTTTTTATGTTATTTCGTACTGTAGAATTACTTTTCTGCGGGATCGTTTTCTCTTTTTCTCATAAGAGGTAACTAAAAAGATTATAAAATGAATTGCTATCTATACCTATGCATAGATCCCATATAACTAAAAATTTTATTGATAAGACCTTTTCAATTCTAGCCAATATCTTATTACAAATAATTCCGACAACTTTACACTTGATGAAAGTCTTAGAAGAAAGACACAGTAGCTAAGATAGAAAGATTTGAAATAACTTTACACTTGATGAAGATGAAGTTTGAGAATAAAAACAAATTCTTATGTTGTGTATCCTCGATTAATGCAGTAACAAATGCTTCAATTATCGATTCTAGCATTGAGTGAAAGGATTTATGCATATGGTTAAGGTATGGGTTCTACATTGTAGGTTAATCTTACTCTAGTCCTACCAATAGGAGACGTAGAGGAAGAAACACTACGCCTAGGAATCAACAACAGGTGAAAACTTTGTTACAAGTTCTCCCTTTTCCTTATTAAGATCAGGGCCAAGAAGATTAGTTAGGGCAACAAGCTTCCATCTCGTTAGTATTTTGGATATCTGCATAACCATTGAAGACTATTGAAGTAACTAATTCCTACAAAGTGGAGAAGGTTGAGGGCAAAGAAATTGTTGGAGTTAACATAACATTTTTATTTAAAACCAACGTACTTAATGTTAAGAAAAAATCTTTAGCAGGAAGGTTAACTAGAGATTTCTTGTAAACACACTAGCCACATTCAGTTCATAATAAGAATATTGAATTCCTTTTTTATGATATGTATTATTCTCATTGTGTTCATGAAGGAGGAGGAGCCATATGAGATGAAATCTCATGTACGATTCTGGAATAGAGATTCTTTGAATCGAATGACTACTATAACGGATGTCTACTCAATTCGAAAGAAATTATGCAGAAGCTTTATAGAATTATTATGAATCTATGCAACTAGAAATTGATCCCTATGATCAAAGTTATATACTATATAATATAGGCTTATTCACACAATTAATGGAGAACACACAAAAGCTTTGAAATATTATTTTCGGGCACTAGAACGGAACACCTTCATACCATAAGGTTTTAATAATATGGTCTTGATCTGTCATTACATACGACTATCTCCACTATAGAAAGAAAAGAGAAAGAAAGAGCAAAATTGACTAGTAGAAAACAATACGCTTTCTATATATGGATTGTCCAAAAAAATGATTTTATTAGCTATAGAAAAGAAAAAACCTTCATAAAAGTCAAAATATGAAGAAATATGCCTAGGCATTTGAGTGTATGCATGAAGAATCTAACTGATTGATAGAGGAAGCTCCGTAAAGATTTTGTGAGATTTTTGGCCGACACAGTAAAAAAGATTTCTTACTTATGTCAAATATGAGATAAAATTTAGGAATTGCCTTATATAAGAGAGTCAATCCCTAAAGTATTGAGCAATAGTGTAGCATCAGATCCCAGAGATACTAAGTCTTTTCTTTCTTAAGAAGAAAGGTCTTTTTCAAAGATTCTACATCTATTCTATATAAATTTCTAGATGACATATAAAATCGGGATGGTTACCTTTCAGAAAAGTCTAACGATAATAGACGACTTATATTTTTTTTATTCTTCTGAAGGTAAGAGGCAAGATAAAACTGATTATTAATTGAAGCAAAATTCAAGTTTAAAACTCACATAATTAGCCTCTTTTGGTTAATTCTAGAAAAAAGTGGGGCAATTAACTGTTGAGTTGTATAAGGTAGGAAACCCTTAAGTAAGGTTCTAAGGAAAGGAAATTACTTATCTATTCCTATTCCGATTGAGGAGAATAGGCCATTCAGCAGGGTGACTCTCAACTTGTGGAGGCTTGCTTTGATCCAGTTACTTTTTCGCTCAAGGTTATACGCGCTAAGTTTTACTACTTATAGCCTCGGTAATTATCATAAGTGCACAGGTCATTTGCGTAGTACCTAAGGTGTCGATCTCACAAGGAAATGAAACTAGTCCTAAAATCTAAGTTCGTCCTAGAGTACAAATTAACAAACTCACACAACAATCCAAAAATCAACCTAGAAATAACTAAGTGAGAGAAAGGGGGATTTAATTCGAAACTAAAGAAAATCTAACCAATTACATAATTTTTGACTTAACAAGTCTAGAAGGTCCTAGGGTGAATTACTCTGTCTCGAGTTATAATTCTTAACCTTAATTGATAATCCCTAATTCAAATTATGGGATTGTGAGCACTCGATCCACAATTGGTCCAAAACCTAAATTAGTCCTAAAACTGTTTATTAAGCTACTAGGAATCTATGCTCGATCTCTAAATACACAACTCTATCAGTTTGATTCAACTCTAAACCTATCAATTCACCTAAGTCTCGTTAGCCCAAATCAATGGTTTTTACCCAGCTTACCCTCATAATTTATTTCCAAGTTATGAAGAAGCGAAATTAAATCACAATTAAATCAAAAGAAAACACAATCGAATAAAATTTATTAATCTTAAGAACTAGAAACTCGAAGGTGAGTATATACATGAAATCAACACTCAACAATAATATTTCCAATCAATATCGAAATTTCATACATTAATGAAATTAAAATAAAAATAGGAAATGACTGTACATTCATTCATGACATTTTCCCGGTATAAGTGTTAAGAAATGTGAATGTGAATTAATGTGATTTTTGTGCTTGAAAATTGAATTGGAGTGTGTCTTTGTGAGTTTTGTATTTTTGGAGAAGTTTAGAAATTTTTCGGTATAGTTTGGATATTTTTTTATTTTGGTACATTTTTTTGAGTTGAAAATATTATTCGGAGACTATTAGTAATATTTTGGAATTTTAGGAAATTTTATAAAAAATTTGGAGTATTTTGGACCAATTACATGAAGACATGTGGACTAATGAAATTGTGACAAGTGGGAGGCATGCATTGGTGACACTTGTCAAAATTAGGAATGTGACACCTAAGCCACACTTTTGGCAAGGAAGAATTCGGCTGTGAGTGATTCTCTTTGGTTCTTCAACACCGAAAGCTCTGGTTCCCTTATTCTTCTTCTTCTTCTTCATCACCAAAAGTAACCTACTTCCTTCTTTCATTCTTCAACCACGGAACCATCATTTCTTTAATTTCTTGAATTTTTCTGAAGGAATTGAATAGTAAATCAGGTGAGTGAAGTTTTAAGGTTTAAGTTCCATGGATTTGATTATGCTTTACGGATTAGTAGTGATTAAATACATGAATTGAGTTAGGAGTAAAAAGATGATAGTGATGAGTTAGGTTGTGAATCTGGAAAATTGCTTTGTGTATGTTTCAGTAATTTGCTCATAACTTTTTTTATGGTTATGCTATTGATATGAGGTTTAGCTTGAAATAAACCTAAGACGTTTGGCTAGAATTTGTATGAAGGAAGTGCTGTCTAATTTTGACTTGAAGGGTTCTGAATTTTTCTTTGAAAGTGGCAAAATGTACAGGAATGGATAACATTGAAAGTTTGTGACCTGAAACTTTGGGAATTTTTCTAGGCTAAATGAGACACATTTTGTGAAATTGGTCTTCATGAAAGTTGAAGATTTTCTTGTTATCTTTCCATCTCCACTAAGTATGATACTTTTAGATTTTTAGGTTGAAAGTTATGGCTGGTTAAAATTCAGATGGTATTAATGTGCTTTGTGTGTAAAATGTCTTAAAGTATAGCTTTTGTGGTTACTGTAATTTGAAGCCAATTCTGGACTCTTATGGTTTAAATTAGCTCAAATGGTCTTATGGAAAGTTGTATAGTAATGTCTTAGCTTTGCAAAGATGTATATTATGCTATTTTAGGATGTAATAATTGAAAGATATGGATTATTAATGCATGCACATGGTTTAGGTTAAATCTGATTTTAACAATCTTTAACAAGGCAGCCACAATTATGTGAGAAATTGACCTAGTTAGAGATGGAATTTGCTTCTAGGTCCTTCATGAGAATTGTAGCATGTTTTCTGATATTTACATTGATATTAAGCATGGATTTTTTGGACAATGGGATAGGCAGTTTTGAATTTGAGCAGATTGTAGTATGGTTAGAATGACTTGTACAGGACAGAAAATTGGATTGAGATTTTGATCCATTTAGAGGTTGAATTTGTTTTCAAGTTGCCCATGAAAGTTGTATAATATGTTCTGATCTTTCTTTTGATATAAAACCTGGAATTATTGGCAAAGGGAATGGGAAGATATGATTTTTGAAAGAATGTAGTACTGTT
>JAOSBO010209361.1:0-16617 GCA_027563915.1 Erythroxylum rotundifolium | reverse complement strand
CTAGCCCCTTGAGCCATAATTTATGAGCACATACACTCATCTTTATATGGTGTCAATAGTTTATTTTGTATTTTCTTTTATTTATTTCAAAAAATTTATTTTAAAAAAGGGCTGAAAAATAATACATACATACATGCATATATATATATATATGTTCTCAATAGAACATTTTCCCATTAGCCTGAAAAACAATACATATATATATATGTGTGTGTGTGTGTGTGTGTGTGTGTGTGTGTGTGTGTGTGTATGTGTTTGTGTGTGTGTGTTTGTGTGTGTGTGTTCTCAAAGGAACATTTTCCTATTAAGAAAAAGAGAAGAAAAAAGAAAAAAGAAAGGAAAAAGTTGTTGTCATTTGTGTCAATATTGTCACACTGTTGACATCTATTTCATAATTGTGGTGCATATGCTCATACTTGTTTCTTCTTTCGTCTATTCCATACATTTCATCTAACCTTCCGTGCATTACAACCTTGAAAAGTCCTTTTGATTTTTGAAATCGTAGTTCTTGTAGTGGAGAGGTAGAATTATTACAAGCTTATGGTAGAGAACGCACTAAGCAGATTTTTAGAGCGAAATTATCCTAAAACAAGTGACATGAGAGCAAACACCTTACCTTAAGTGAAATCTCTTTTGCTCAATCTCTCGGATTAGTTGCTTATAGTGTTTATTTTCTTAGCATTCTTTTAGTTTGCTTGGATTGATTTCTGAGAAAGTGATTTTTTTCCAATTCCCTACTTTTATTTTAAGCATGGTCGGAATTTTTCTTTTGTACTTATGTCTCATTGACTCTTATAAACTTTGTCCAGGAGTACAAAGGTCTAAATGTAGGAGAATTTGATTGAGCCCAAGTTTATTACATAAATCGGTGACATTTTCATGAATTTTGTTGTATTTTTTGATTCCTATCCCTAGCTTTTTCAGCTTAAATTGATTCTTGAGTGTGTGGTTTTATTTTATGTAGTTTGAAGGTAAAAATTGTTACAAATTAGCATTCATTGCACTAACTAATTGTCTGAGAACAATTGATACTCCAAACTACCATCTTTTTATTATAGGAGACTCAAGGAAAAGGAAGTCAAGAAAAAGATGTGGAATGAAAGAAGGCTAAAGTGAAGTCAACAATATAATGAGGCACAACAGGAAGTTTGCCGCGGCGAAGAATAATTCTTTCGTTGCAGCGAAGGAACCAGCAATAGAGCAAAACCCTTCGGGAAAAGTTCGCTGCGGCGAATCTTCGAAAACCCGGACCAATTTGGGAAAAATCACACACTGTACTTCCTGACTCAGCATCCTTCATTTAAAAACATACAATTAGGTTGTAGCTGACACATAAGAGAGAAGAGGCATATGGACACAGAAGACATAAGAGACTACAAAAAAGAGAAGAAAACTGAAGCTCACACACACGCTCACGACTCTTCCTCTCCACTTGACCATCATCAATCATTTCTTTCCATTTTATCTATCGCCACATTCATTATCTACTACTGTTGTCATGGATGCTCTTGGTGGGTTTCTAGTTGTGAGTTCTCCCGAAGCAATTCTTGGCTAAGCACCATTTCCTCTTGAAGATCTAGCAATGGCTTGAGTTCAATGGGCTTCAAAAGGTAGTACTTTGTTCATATTTGACTACATTGTTGTGAACTCTTTGGTTAGGATTTATGCTTTGTAGTTGGATTTTCTTCATTATAGTTTAATCAAGTGTTGAACAATGAATTGTGTTGTTGGGTTTGTTGATGTAGAACTTGGAGCTTGAATATATGAAGTCTTATATATGTCATTTTTTAATTTTGTTAATTCTCTTTGATGTACCTAGTTGTGTTTGATATTGACATGATACTTCATCACCAAATTGACCATTGGCATTAGCTTACCCTTGGCAGTCACTAAGATGCATTCAACAAGGTTTTAAGGAATGGAGTTCATTGATTAAAACCTTGGACTTAAAGAGTTCTTTAAGATTTATCATTTGGAAACTTAGTGATTTTCACTCCAACAAAGATTTATTTTGAACTATTATAGCCAAAGCTCATTTTTCAAGAGGATTTTATCATATTTGATCATTGTTTTAACCTTCGATTTCTTATTCCCAGAAATCCAAAATATCTTTTTCAATACTTCCTTTTCAATTAGTTTAATTTTGTTAGTTCTCCAAAGAACCAAAACCCCCCTTCCTAACTAATTTAGTTGCATTTCATGACATTTAGGCTAGATTAGATCCTCTGCATTAGGTTCCAATTAAGTGAGATGACTCAAGGTTGCATCCTATATTGCAATCATTGGAATTCAAATTTTGATTCAACCTCTAAGAATAAAACTGAAAGACGATGCAGATCATCGTTTAATCGGCAGTCATTAGATGTAGCATGAATTATATGGAGATAGTTGAGTAATCAAGATAGGATTCATCACCCTAAAGTAATTAGGGATAATGTTCCATTGTTCTCAATTAATATTGATTCGGGAAATCCCTGGCTAACATGGAATGACATTTCTAAACAATTATGATTAATTGAATAAATAGCTAATGGCGGAGAGCTAATATAATTGGGCTCAAATTAGAGTAGACATTAATTACATGTTCTATGTCTAATTAGAACATTGGTTGACAAAAGGATTGAATTATACGGAAAACTCATGCATGGAAATATTAGTCAAACTATTTTGGCATTCTTAAATATTTGGGTGGTCATGATGTGTTACTAGATGCCAATCTTGATCTATAATTATAAATTGTTTAATTGAAGAATTAAAGATAAATTAAAAGGAGTTTTAATTTATCTAATTCTAATCATGAATTAGAATTAGATTTTATAATTATTGCCAATATATTTAGGAACCTAATGGGTCTCATATATATAACGGGTTAAAGAGAGCAAAGTTTGTTTAATTAAGTTGGACTTGGTTGTACAGCTTGAGAAACTATATAATTAAATATGAGATATTTAATAAATAAGAATCAATATGAGATATTGAATTTTAGATGGGCATAATTGGTATTTAATTAGAATTACTTGTAATTCTAATTAAAGTTTAATTGAAATTAGAATTTAATTTCAATTAAATTACTAAAATGTCCAAAACTTATTATAAATGCGCTTAAGCTCTATAAAGCTAGCACTTCATGCTTAACACTCTCTGTAAGAGTTACAAAGTTTTCTCAACTCGTTCTGTGGATACCATTAGAGGTTCGACATTTGTGTCGCTATGGTGGTTACGATAAATCGGTTTCAGGAATGGTTCAAGGGATACGACAAGATAAAGATCAATCTTCGGAATAAGGTACGAATTAAGTTTCTACTTTATTATGTTTTTTCTTAATCATTTTATAGAATTAAAGAGATTTTGGTTTGTAGGAAATCAAAGATTATGAAAAAGTTTTGTAATTATTCGGTTACAGTAGAGATCGAATCTCAACCCAATTTCCTAACACCTGAGGATGTCAAACCATTCTCTGATACCAAAAATGTAACACACCACTACCATAGAAAATATGCCTAAACATCCAGAGGAAATTCAAGAACATACCCTATGAAAAAGGCATGTTAGAGCAATCACATCAACTTATTATGACATTATACATAACATAAGCATTTCCAAGGATCAAAACTCCTCATTTCATTGACAAAATGAAACTTACATTGTCATTACATTTCATAATCCATGTTTATACATAACATAACGTTTGGGAGTTTAAAGTTCTATACAAGATCTTCAGCATGAAAGGAGAAGCTAAACAGAAGTATTCTGTCTAGACTTCGTAGGTATCAGCTAAATAGTACTTTGAGCCATTTTTGTTACCAAAATTGATAGTATTAGACTTATTTATATCACCTTGGAAGCTAGATCTCCCTTGTACTTGAAAATAAACATTGTAATTTTGATGAGTTTGTGAACTCAGTGTGTGAACCATCATCAATGTGCTCGCTTAATTCAAAACACCAATATCATAAGTGTAAACCAAATTCACAAGTGTATTTCCCAATTCAACAGAAGTATCACATCATTGATATTGAATACCAAATCATAATATATATCATATCTCAACAATACATCATGAATTACAAACATTTCATATAATTTAGAATAATCCAATTATTTATCTTAATCATTCAAATCATCAACATGTATGCAAATATACATAATACATGTAGATATATATATATGTAAACGCAAATACAGATGTGACTTTACTATCATTTTTCTTTGTTGTGACTGGGTAGCTATTTACTATCTTGAATCTATTATAAATAACGGGATCATTTTATATTCTATCTTGTACCCATTGTGGATATCGAGCTCATTAATAACTGAGCTTATGACTCTTTATGCACATTTCTGAGCTTTAAGCTTTTTTCACACCGGTCACTACAGTCACAACTCCTTTATCTGATCTTTCATAAAAATGTGATAGAATGCATAAATTCACGTATTGTGCTATCAATAACTTTCATTCAATGTACACAATCATTTATCAGATTCATCGAATCTAAGTCCAAAATTCAACAATCTGTTGAGTACACATTTTCCATATTCACATACAATTACAAAACACTTCCAATACAATCCCTAATATCAAACTCCTTTAACAATCAATATCCAGAATTACCACAATTACGTCAATAATAGTTCAATATCTAAAAATTAATAGAAAACAATTCGGTCATAGTGAGAAAACATCTAGGTTAATTCACAATATGTTCCAGATAAGTAACTGCCTTGATAAAATAGGATTAGATTTATTCACCTTGCCCGTAGGATCGATCCTTCACATACTAAAAATCATGACCGATGTATTTGCAGTATTTTGAAGGCTACAAATGGTAAAACTTACTAAAGGATCTATAAGTTTTGGGCACCATCACAAGGGAAGTGTAGCATTAATCTAATTATTTTAGCTATGTGGTAAAAAAAAAGAGTAAGATAAGGAAGTTTGGGTGTAGAGTAGAAGGCACATCAATTTGGACATCACTAGGTAACTATGAGGAGTCCAAAAGGTTAAATGATGGAGGAAATACATTATAAGAACCAAAGGACTCTTGCACACTTCAATAAGGAACAATTTGGATGGCAAAATCATCATTATTATCAGACATATATAATTTAGGGTGGCAGAACCCCAAATTTCTATTTTTCCAATAATATAAGGACTCACTTTGGACGCCAAGACCTATTCAAATTTCGGCAAGATGAGTCCAGTTCATAGGATTCTAAAGTGGACAATATCATAAATAAGATCATGAATATGGAAGGGGCCTAGAAAAGACTAGAAGAGAAGTTTGAGCAAGTAATAGAAGATCATACCTTTTCTTTTCACAACCTAGAGGTTCAAATGGGCCAACTTCCAAAAGAGTTTTGTAAGATAAGTATGGAAAGCTATCTACATAGCATGAAAGTAAATTCAATAGAGCAATTTAAGATTATCATCCTTAGGAGTGGGAAAGAACTAGGAGAATCAACGGATAGACTAGCTAAGACCCACCTTGTAAAAGACCAAGCAAAGCATAAAAAGTATAAAAAAAGAATAAGGATCCTCCATACATTCCCCTTCCACCCTTATTCATGAGAATTAATATGGTCGAGTCTTTTAACAAGAAGAACAGATGACAATGGATATAGAGTTTAAAGTAGATAAGAAAACCAATGTTCATAAAGTGGAAGTTGAAGAGGAGATAAGGATGACTGACGAAGAGAAAGAATAAATAACCCTCTCATAAAATAAAGTGCTTGATTTAATAAAAGATTTAGGGATTTTTGCGATTCCCTACTTTATGGACAGTTTGTTAGTGAAAAGGACATTATTGGATTTAATTAGTTTTCTCAACTTTATAAATATTGTCCTTATAATCATCTTACAATTAGTAGCTTATTTACGGGCTACAAAACTAACATTGGGAAGCATAGGTGGATGCAAGCTACTCATAATTGACCAAGACTAAGTTTTAAAGGATGCAAGTCAAGCCAATGACCATAACTTAGCACATTTGGTAGTTAGATTTCAATTGTGTGTAGTTAGACTTGTTTTTAATACTAAAAAATAAGTTTTCATGCTTTGGAATGGTTAAGGATTACTAATTCTCATACTCTCTATGAATTAATTATAATATAGGAAAGCAATCTCAGTGGCAAGCGAATTTGGTCTCTGACACTATCAACATTACCACCAAAGTCACTATGATGTTTTCCTGTTCTTTAGGCTTTTTTAATTTTATATGTATTCCCACATAATGTGTTGTTTGTGTTCTCTTTTTACATTGAGAACAATGAGCTATCCAAGTGTGGGGAGGGTTGTGTATTGTATGCTTTTATTTTGAATATGAATTTCGCAAATTTTATGTTAGTTTGTTTTCGGTACATTATGTGATTTATGCAAATGTATCAATGGCTAGGACTTATTGGAGCCGATTTAGCCTTGAAAATAGTCTTTTAGGTTGTGAAGATTTGTTAGCTTATGAAATTAGTGACCTAGGTTACTTTGGATAAATATACTTGTAATTAAGATATGATCTTAGCTTATTCACCCCAGGAATTTGTTGCATTTATTTTAAATTTTAGGTCAATAAAATAAGTAGCTTCGTTAGTACCTTTTCATGATAATTGCAAGCTAAAAATTTAGGTAGATAAAAATAAAAATATATAAAAATGTGATTGTAAATCATAAGTAAATAACTGTTCTACTAGCCTTCAGGTAGAGCTACTAGCTAGTTGAGAATGTGATGCAGCTGAGTAATCAGATCAACATGCATCACAAATGAGTGCCTTCACATTAAAAGGCTATAATGACATTCCAACAAAGCCGCTTAATAAAAACATGACCTAGTTGAGTAACCGAATTGACATTCATCACAAATGTTTTCCTTCATATAGAAGGCTAGGTTCATATCAATCAAAATTAACAAAAAATAGTGTTTTGTCAAATAAAATATAGTGATCTTGGTGAAAAACTTGAATTTACATGAAAACATACTTAGGGATAGTTACATTTTTTATTGATCAAATAATTATCAATGTATATGTGCAAGTGATGGGGTGAATAAACTTAATAATAAGGAATGGATTAGTTGTATATTTAGTCCAAGGTACCTAGATGCAGGTTTTACAAGTTATTAAGTCAGAATAACTTAAGAGATTGTGATTGAAGTTAAACTAGTGTTGAGAAGTTGAATGCCATTGCCTTAATATTTCATTGCTTATTGTGTGTTATGTTTATTTTCTTTTAGTTTGAGGACAAGAAAATGTTTCATTATAGGGATGTTGATAGTCGTAGATTATATAATATTTTAGTGCATAATTTAGTACATGTTTAGTAATTAAAATGAATTATTAATGTATGTTTAGGTTAGGTTTTGGTAATTTAGTTATATATTTGTGTTTTGATGGTTAAAGAACACTTTTGTGCTTCAATATTATGTTTTTGAGGTACTTTGACGAGTTTGCTAGTGTTTTAGGGCAAATATAGAAGAATGGAGGAGATTTGAAGAAAATCTAAAGTAGCAACTAGTTCTACAATCATGACCGGAAAGCCACGACTGTGACAGAAGCATCAAGAAGGAGCCACGATAGTGGTAATTCTGCCATGATCATGATAGAAGGTTCATTTAGCGACCACGATCATGGTCTATACGTGATAGAACATGCAGACAACCTTCTCAATTTTACTTTTGGAGGGAATTTTTAGACCTTTCATACTCACAAAATCCCTAGGGTTACCTAAATTAAAAAAATCTATAAAAGGATTAATGAAGAAACCCTAAGGAGCCTCCAATTTGCCACTTTGAAAAAAACTCAAAGAGGAGAGAAGAAGAAGAAAGAGAAAGAGAAAGAGGAAGAGAGGGGAAAAAAAGGGTATTCACGACTCCTTCTTGCTCGAGGCATCCCAATCTCCATTCCATTTGTATTTCTTTAAGCTTTGTTTTCATTTTTAATTTTAAGATGAATATGAATATATTTATAGATTTAGGTTTGATTAAGAAGTTCTAAGTTTCTTTCTGGATTTTACCTTGAAATAATATTATTATAATTATTTTCTTGTTATTTTTATTGGGTGTTATGATTGATTGTTGTACCTTCATGCTTTGGTAACAAACCAAGAGGGTTAGTCAAATGAAAAATGATTAGGTTGGGTTAATTAGAATTGGTCGATCTAATAAATCACGCAATAATCTAGTCGGTTATTATATGGAGAGAGATCCTGTTTGAGACTCGATTTTTCATTAGAAGGCTTAAGAACTAATTAGAGTTGTGAGTCCTTTGTTAATTGAGAGATTGCAGATCCATAATTTAATTAGGGTTTATTAATTAGGGTTCAATTATTATAAATCGACAAAGAGTAATCTACCCTACGATAGTCTACAACTAACACCAAAATAATACATATTGACTATATTAGTATTGATGATATGGAAAATCCCCTCTCTTATAATTTGGTAACTCTTCTTGATTAATTTCCATTGTGACTTTTGTATTGCTCAATTTCAGTTTCTTTTTATGTTAAACTTGTGAATTAATTTCTTGATAATCATTTTCGCATATTCACTTTTCTTTAAATTTTTTATTTTCATTTTATTAAATTTTCCGAGCCTTAGATAATATATAATTATATTAGTTCATGATAGTTGTAGATTGCATCATCTTTTAGTGGGTAGTTTGGTTTGTAGTTTGCATTTTAGAGTGTGGATTCTATTGGCCAAAGAGTGGGTAATATTTCCAAGAGAGATAAGAAGCTGATCATGGTTTTTTGACATATATAAGTTCTAATTAATAACCTCGATAATTCGTAAGCATATGGGTCATTCGTATAGTACCTAAGGTTTCGATCCCATGAAGAAGGTTAACTAATCCTAAAATATAAGGCCAAAAAATTGTAAACTAAAAAAGGAATGCAATTCAGTCAAAATAATTTAATTCAAGAATCAATCACGAAATATTAACAAATTAGCAATTACAATGCACACATTCAAGAATTGACCTAAAGAACTACTAATTGAGAGAAAGGAAAATTTTTACCTTTAACACTAACCTAATCGATTATGAATTATTGGATCATTGATCCTAGATGATCCTAGGGCTAATTACTCTATTGCAAGTTATAACCATTAACCCTAAATTATAAACCCTAATTAGATTATCAAAAATTGCAATTTCACAATTAACAATATATCCAATCAATAATTAGATTTGAAGTTTTCCAATAGACTACTACGAACCTATGTGAGATCTATTTTGACATAATTACTAATTTGATTAATTTCTTGTTCTTATTAAATCACCCAACTCTTATTGGCCCAACTTAATTATTTTTCATTAGATTCATTGTCTTAGTTTATTATCGAGTTATGCAATCTCAAAAATCAATCACAATGAATCTAAATAATGTAAAACAATCATCTTTATATTAAATCAAAGATAAAAAACAACCCGAAGGTGAGTTTAGACATCCTTAACATTCACACAATCGTATCATCAATGGTTATTTCAATTCTATACATTAATAAAATAGAAAATACACTAAAATCAAAATCTGAATGGATGGTGGAGGCAGCAATGTTGGGAAACCTCCTATTCTAGGAAGTACTTCACGTTAGCTTTTTCTGTATGTCTCTCTTCCTTCTTCTCTTTCACCATCTCCCAATGAAATCTCTCTAGGGTTTCTTTGATAGTGGCTGATATAAAAGTTGCCTCTTTCTCTTATTTATATTTTATTTATGTTCTTTTGTGTTTAGGGTTGAACTAAGCTTTTTTGTCAGGTGCAAAAGGTCCAAAAACCCCTTGAAATGTGAAGTTTGGGAATGATTGCACGTTTACCCAACACAGACCCAGACTGTGGCCCTGTAAGACATTACGATAGTTTACATCCAAGCTTGCAATCATAATAATGCACTATCATGCCACAATCTTGAGTTGTTATTTAAGCCTGAATGTCTTCTTAATCCCTTGTGTTCTTCAATACTGACCGTGAAACACTAGCAAACGCATCAAGGTACCTTAAAAACATAATAGTTAAGCTCAAAAACTTGTACTAGCCCATAAAATACTTAAAACCTAAATAATTAACAAACTAACACAATTCTAACTTAAACACATACTAAATGATCAAATTAATGGCTAAACACATATCAAATTATACCCTAAAACACGATGCAATTTACACTTACCAAATGCCATTTTAAAACATCATAGACGTGGAGATATTTGATGTACGGGGCTCAGATTTCATGGGACCATTCCCATCTTCCGTAGGTAACTCTTATATATTGGTTAGAGTTGATTATTTGTCTAGGTTGGTCAAAGTAATGGCCCCTCTTATAAATAACAGCAAGGTGGTGCAACAATTTATCAAGAAGACATTTACTAGATTTAGGGTGCCTAGAGCCATCATAAGTGATGGAGGGAGTCACTTTTGCAACAAACCCTTTGAGGTTCTTCTAAGGAGATATAATGTTCATCATAGAGTGGCAACCCCTTACCACCTGCAAATGAGTGGCTAAGTGGAGGTGGTGAATAGAGAGTTAAACAAGATTTAGGAGAAAGAAGTGAACATCTAAAGAAAAAGATTGGGCTTTGAAGCTAGATGATATATTGTGGGCTTATAGGTGGGCTTTTAAAGCTCCCAAAGGTACAACACCATATCAACTTTTGTATAGCAAGGCTTTCCATTTACAATTGGAGTGGGAGCATAGGGCTTATTGAGCAATTATAAAATTGAACATGGATTGGAAGTTATTGGGTGAGAAGATATTATTAAAACTTGAAGAATTGGAGGAGTTAAGATATGATGCATATGAAAATGTCAAGTTGTACAAGGAAAGGGCTAAGAAATGCCCACATCAAGAAGAAGGAATTCAAAAGTAGGGACTTAGTTCTTTTGTTTAATTCACCACTTCGATTATTTCCCAAAAAGCTCAAGTCGAGATGAAGTGGGCCGTTCAATGTTATTCATATGTTTCCTCATGGAGCATTGGAATTGGAAAATGATAAGGGTGAAACTTTTAAGGTTAATGGGAACAGATGCAAGCTATACTTTAGAGGGCCATGTTGGAGTTATGTAAATATAGTGGCCTAGAATGCAAATGTATTTACATGTACCTTAATCTTCTTCAGTTACAATTTTGTAATGGAAATATTTATTATTAACAAAATAAAAGAGTTTGGTTTTAATGAGCATTATATATCTAGACATAAGGTACCAAGATTCTTTTGTAAGTAATATACATATACATAGAGATCTATGGGAAACATGTATATTATTAGAATCTAAATTAATAGATTAACAGTTGAATAATCAAGTTGGTTGCTTGATTATGGTTTAGACTGTAGTGTTGCGATTTATCTCCTTGTAAGTAAAGGAGTTTACTTTAAAGGAATGATCAGTTTTATATCATGATCGTAGTTGACTATCGATAATGGCATTAATGAATGAATCTGGAATCAAGTATGTTTTCATAAATAAAGTGGTTTGTTACTTTAATCTTATAACATACAACTTAATCATTCGCTTTTTATAAGCTACAATCTTGATAAGTGGTGAACTCGTATGTCTTTCATTATAATTCTTGATATGATTGAACACACAAATGATTATGATCTCAATAGCTTAAACTCTTCTTTTCAACAGTATAACTTGGACTATGAGCTCAACAGTAAGTATTACACCTTAAGTGAGTTGATGAATAGCCTCTAGAGCATGGAGAAGATATTGAATATCAAGGCTCATGGGCCCGAAGTTAATGTAGCATCTTTTTCAGAGCTCAAGGGTAAGGGCAAGCAGAAGAAGAAGGGTCCAATGAAAAAGAAGGCCCAAACAGGGGTCAAGGCCAAACCTATGAAAAAGAAGGCCAAAGAGAACATCAAAGGAAAGTGTTTCCACAGTGATGAGATGGGCCACTGGAAACGAAACTGTCCTCTCTACCTTGAGTCCCTTAAAGGAAAACAAGGTATGGGTTTCCTACGTTTGTTAGGAACTAGAAATGTGGTAGATTTATTTTTTCTTGGATATTAGATTCAGGAGCCACTAACCATATTTGCAATTCGTTGCAGGGTTCCAGTAAAGGAGAAGACTACCTAAAGGTTAGTTTCAAGTCAAGATAGTAGATGGTTCCTATATTTCAGCTGAATCAGTGGGAGTAGTTATCTTGGACTTTCCTAGTGGTCATAGGTTATATTTGGAGGATGTTTATTACATGCCAATGATTGTAAGGAACATGATTTTTGCTTTTTGTCTAATAAAATATGGTTATTCCTTATATTTTGGAAAAGTTGTTTTAATATATGAAATTAAGGATTTTATTTGTTATGTGATAATTAAACAGGGATTGTTCTTTACAGAACCTATGTCAAGTTCACTAAACACCATAGAATTGATAAAAACAAGACAATCCAATAATGCTAGCATTAATTCAAAATATCTGTGGCACATAAGAATGGGTCATATCAATAAGAAAAGACTTGACAGGTTAGTAATGGATGGGATCCTTATGGCTTTGGATAGTGATCCATTACCTAGCTGTGAATCTTACATTAAAGGAAAAATTAACAAAGCCTCATTTTCTTCTAAAGGAAACATATTTGAATCCACGTTGAACCTAGTATATACTGATGTGTGTGCCCATGAACGTGGAAGCTAGAGGAGGTTATGAATATTTCATAATTTTTATAGATTGTTACTCAAGACGTGGCTATTTGTATTTAATGCAAAAAAAAGAGTCTTTGAAAAGTTCAAAGAATTTAAAACTAAAGTTGAGAAGTAACCAGGGAAGCCATTTAAACAAGTTCGATCGGATCGAGGTGTTGAGTACTTATTTGGAGAGTTACAGCAAAATTTAATCAACAATGGAATTGTTTCAAAATTTTCAGCTCCTCGAACACTTCAACAGAATGGTGTAGATGAGAAGAGAAATAGGACTCGATTATAAATGGTAAGATTAATGATGTCCTATGTTAGCCTTCCAGAATCGTTCGAGGGATATGCCATACAAATGGCAACATATCTTCTTAACTTTGTTCCATCCAAATAGGTGCCTAAAACACCTAGGGAGTTGTAGACTGGCCAAATACCTTCATTAAGGTACTTCAGGACTTGGGGCTACCTAGCCCATGTTCTAAAGTCTGAATCCGCAAATATGGAACCAAGGTTAGAAGTACGTTTTTTATAGGATATCCTACAATAACTCAAGGGTACTATATTTACAGTCCTCAGGATAGGAAGGTATTTGTATCGACAAATGTGACCTTCTTAGAGGAAGAATTTATGAGAAATCAAAAAGGAAGAAGTGAAGTAGCAATAAAGGAGTTAGTTATTTCTTCCAAACCAAGAGTTGATATGGATATGACAGAACAAGATGTCAAAATGGATTTAAGAGTTGAATCGGAAGTGTAACCTGAACATCAAGTTATGCCTAGACATAGTGGGAGGGTTGTGAGACAGTCAAATAGTTATCTAGCTCTAGGAGAAGGCTTAATTTCCATCTCAAATGAAGAAGAAATGGATCCCATTACGTACACTCAGGCTATTAATGATGTTGATGAAGAAAAATGGCTCAAGGCGATGGAATTAGAAATGGATTCCATGTATACTAATGAAGCCTGGGTACTTGTAGATCAAACACCAGGTATAAAAGCCATAGGGTGTAAATGGATGTACAAAAGGAAAAGAGGATCGGATGGAAAGATAGAGACCTTTAAAGCTAGATTGGTAGCTAAAGGCTAGACTCCAAAAGAGGGTACAGACTATGAGGGGACTTTTTCTCTGCTTTCCATACTTAAGTCCATCAGGATTCTTTTAGCCATATCAGCCTATTTCGGTTATGAAATATGGAAAATGGATTTCAAGACCGCATTTCTAAATGGGGATCTTAAGGAGACCATTTATATGGCCCAACCAAAAGGTTTTATTATGCCTGGAAATGAGCATAAGGTATGCAAGTTGCAAAGGTCCATTTATGGACATAAGCAGGCATCTAGGTCTTGGAAAATTAGGTTTGATAGGTATATCAAAACCTATAGGTTCATACAAAACCTAGTGTTTATAAAAGAATACAAGGAGGTAACGTTACTTTCCTAATCCTATATGCTGATGACATTCTACTCATTGGTAATGATGTGGGAATGTTATCAACGGTTAAGGGATGGCTGAATGAATAGTTTTCAATAAAGGATTTGGGAGAGGCTAACTATGTTCTAAGGATCAAACTTATAAGGGATTGTAAGAACAAATAGATAGGCTTGTCTCAATTAACCAATAGTGAGAATATGCTCAATAAGTTCGCCATCTAAGATTCCAAAAGGGGTTTCACACCTACTAGACAGGAAATCAAACTTTCAAAGGAACAAACACCTAAAACCCAAGAGGAGGTTGAACGCGTGTGTAACACTCCATATGCTTCAGCAGATGTATGCAATGCTTTGCACTAGATCAAATATCTATTACGCAGTGGGATAGGTAAGCAAATTTGAGTCCAATCCAGGAATGGAACATTAGACTACAGTTAAGTGTATACTTAAATATCTTTGTAACATGAAGAACTTAATGCTTGTTTACTTTGGAAGTAATCTTATTTCGATAGGATATACAGATTTTAATTTCCAATCTAATGTTGACTCAAGGAAATCAACTTCTGGTTCCATATTTACTTTAGGAGTTGGAGCCATAGTCTGGAGGAGTGTCAAGCAATCTTGTATTGCTGATTCGACTATGGAGGCTGAGTATATTGCTGCTTATGAGGCAACAAAGGAAGCAGTCTAGCTTCGGAAATTTCTAAATGATTTTGAGGTAGTTCCAGAAGCAGAAAAAGCCATTACACTTTATTGTGATAATAGTGGGGCAGTGGCTAATTCTAAAGCACCTCAGAATCATAAAGCTGCCAAACACATTGAGCAAAAGTATCATTTCATAAGGGAGATAGTACAACGTGGAGAGGTGGATGTGGTAAGGATTCCTACGAAGCAAAACCTTGCTGATTCGTTTACAAAGACGCTATCTCAAAAGAGTTTTGAGGGTCACCTAGCAAGGATAGGCATGAGGGATATGTCAAACATGCTTTAGGGCAACTAGGAGATTGTTGGAGTTATATAAATATAGTGCCCTTTGTTGGAGTAATATAAATATAGTGCCCTGGAAAGTAAGTGTGTTTACATGTACCTTAATCTTCTTCATTTACCGTTTTGTAATGGAAATATTTGTTATTGATAAAATAAAATAGTTGGGTTTTAATGAGAATTATATATCTAGTCATAAGGTATCAATATTATTTTATAAATAATATACATTTACATAGAGATGTATGGGAAACATGTATATTATTAGAATCTAAATTAATGGATTCATAGTTGAATAATCAAGTTGGTTGCTTGATTATGGTTTAGATTGTAGTGTTGCAATTTATCTCGGTGTAAGTAAAGTAGTTTACTTTAAGGGAATGATGAGTTTCATATCATGATAGTAGTTGACTATCGATAATAGCATTGTTAAATGAATATGGAATTAAGAATGTTTTAAAGAATAAAGTGGGCCATTACTTTAATCTTAAAACATACAACTTAACCATTCACTTATTATGAACCACAATCTTGATGAGTGGTGAACTCTTATGTGTTTCCTTATAATTCTTGATATGATAGGAATGGATTTTTAGGGAGTATTAATCAAGTGTTTGCATGGTGGAATTATTAATTGAAACATGTATCGGGAACATTCACTCAAATAAAGAGTTTATAGTGATATCATCACTTCTAGAAGTTTTAAGGAGAATTGGTGATTAAACTATTACTAGTAGTTTGATGGACTAGCTACCGATCAAGTCTTAACACCAAGATAAGATCTTGTGTGTTAATCATCATGTAAAGTAAAACTAATTTTACCCTTTGTTGTGCCGATGGTTATAATAAGGTTCTAGATAAGGTTTGCAATTGGACATAAAATATGTGTTCTCATAACATTTAATAGTTCAAGAGTTCAACCAATTGTCTTTAGTGGAATGACATTTAGTTAATAAGCTAGAATTAATTATAATGAGAGCTTGTTGGTGCTTGAATTATGAAAGCCCAATAAGATTCCCCACTTGTCTTCAAAGAAGGTTATCAAGCTAATTAAGAAATATAAACGGAGGATTCAGAAGCCCATAATTGAATGTTGGGCTTGTACTAATTAATGGTTAATTAGAAGCCCAAATGATTATTTAGAAATGGGCTAGACTTTTGTTTAATGTAATTGATTAGATTAATTATATTAAAACAAATTTTTTAAAGAAAAGAGTAGTAATTTCAGCTTTTATGGACTGATTGTTCAACTGCACATTTGACATTAAATTGCTAAATAAATATGGTCTTTATTATGGTTTATCATCATTAAATAGCGTTATGAACTATCCATTAAATGGTTTAATGGTTATCTTTTAATGTTAGCATATAACCTGTTAGCATTCATTGGATTAATGAAGAAAGATGTACATTTGATGGTACATCTTCCTTATTCCATCTTCCAAAACTGAAATTGGTAGATCATATTTAGGTTAATATTCTTTTCATATAGCCATCTTAAAGCTAAATGAGAAGAGTCTCATTTATTGGCTACTTTATGATTGATTAAAGTAAGAAGTGATGCATTGGATGCTATGCTAT
>JAOSBO010209348.1:0-16620 GCA_027563915.1 Erythroxylum rotundifolium | reverse complement strand
CCAACCTTTCTATTGCAAGTTTCCCCTATTGTGGTGAGTTATGGGTCTTCTATGCTTATGTGTGCTTGTGTGTTTCCAAATGTTGGGCCTCGGAGACGGGGTCCAACAATAGGCTCAAGATGGCTCTGATACTGCTATTGGATTTTGATCTTGCATTACATGCATCAAAAATAGAAAACAACAGCAGAAACATAAAACAAAACTTAAAAAGCCAAGAACTTTCAAGTGCTGTTAGATGTAACTTTAACAAAACATAAACTCAAGATGTATTCTTTATCATGTTCTTCGTTCTTCGTTGTCTTCACCTCTTTGGGTTGTTGTAAACCATAATGACCAAAGGAGGAAATCTCTAATGTCATCCATATGAAGAGTAAATCCTGAAACCCCTTACAAAGAATGGCTAGAACACACATTAAGTGCTAGTTTTCTGATGTATTATTTGAGAGAGTGTTTGTTGAGTGTGAGCGAAGATGATGAATACTTCACCAAAAAATATCTTGTTTTCACACAACACTTGCATGAAAATTGATGTTTCTTACACCATTTGTCCTTCCTCTAACCCCCAACATCAATGGACAGTTAGTGGGAATTAAGTGGTTTTTAGTCCCACTTAATTTAGCATGAAACTTCCACCCCTTCTTTAAAGGGTAATTTTGTCATCTTGCTTATTCAAAGGTAATTTTGTCACCTTACCTAATAAGCAAGATTCACACATGTCATATAATTGACAATAAAATGGCCTAAACTACTACACATGTGTAGCCTAGCATGCATCTCTCATATGTTGGATCCCCATCTAAAACCATTTTACACATTCTTCGCATCTTCAATGCATATGATCCATTAGGTTCCTAATTATGTTAGCCACTTAAATTAAAACATAATTCAAACAAGTCATGAGTTCTATAGACAATGTTCCCATACAATTCATCCTTTCATCATCTATACACTACTTGGTTTATAGAACAGTTAAAGTGTCAACTCCTGCTAGACTGATTACGACATATCTAGCCTAAGTGATGTTAGCTCTTGTCCTCAAAGCTCATTACTCAATTAGATATATCACTAAAGACTATCCTCATGACATTTCCACTCTAACTAGAGATTTTTAATTAATGACTCGGACAAGAGGTCATGGGTATCATCTCCTTGTATCAAGAGTGGTGAATCCTTTCAGGCTACTCAATTTACCTTCGAATACCTCAACGTGTACCCAATCACCACCCTATGAGCAACCTATAAGAGGCAATGAGGAATGGAGTCAAAGTATAGGATTAGTGTCTAAGATATCCTTGAGCACCTCAAGTCTAAGGATATTTCAAGGATATTTGTACCATTGCTACGATGAAACTATCATTGACACTAGAATAGATTGTTTGTATGATTATCTCATAGTAGGTCATCTATTGTACTCACTACTTTTAGCAAGCATTCACATGTTAACTCTAAACAACTCATGCTTAAATCTTATAATATCCACTACTTGATCTAATCAAGGAGCATATCATGTACTAGTCTATTTGGATTAATAATGTGCCATCTCATTTATCTTATGACTAAGGATAATTTAGATACTAACATAATTACACATGATTGGAATCTCATTATCATGATCTCATCATGATTTGCTTCATGCTATGTATTGTATCAAGGACTTCATTAATTTGATTTAAGATCACTATTAATTCATAAAGAACATGAACATCAATTTAATGAAAAAGCTTTTTTATTAATTAAAAAGATTTGTATACTAAGTGCTAAAGGTGATTGCCTTTAGATAACTTCTCTAGTAGTTATGTTAGCCCTCTAATATTTGAACTTAGCTCCTTTTATGATATTTGAAATTTATTTTAAACTACCATTTGAAACTAAAGATTTTTAAAATCCATATTTATAACAAATAATTTAATATTCCCCTTACTCATTTTTAAGTGATGGATCTCATATTAATCACTCAACTACTTCAATGTAGTTTATACTATACCTAATAAATATCAATAAAGTTATCATTGATTAAGATAGGTTTAAAACACATAAATTCTTATATGCGATATGTTAGTAATTTTAGTGAAATGATCACTTAAATAATCATCATTATTAATTAAATTTCTTGTCAAGTTAGTATATTAGAGTTATAATTTAAATTAAGATTAATTGTTTAAACTTCCTAGTCAAAGTGATATTATTAGTTATTTTTTAAGTTTAAGTAGCAATCGTATATAACCTTATATAAACTGTGATAAATTTTATTAATAAGATACAAAGTTTTTAAAAGTTTTTGCTTAGTTTTATCCTAATTGTAAGACTACTTCTCATCCTTATTCCTTATTAAATTAACCCACAACTTATCAAGGTCTTCTTTGTGGGGTTTTAGATCTTTTACATATTCAACTCTTGGTTCTATATAGCTAAAGGGTCGGTCTTAATTGCTTGCACAAACTTTATAAGTGCATCTATTTTCAAGTAGCCTAAAATCTTGTTAAGCCTAAGACGATGTGTTCTAATAGAAGCAAGGGCAAAGTTAATTTCCATCCTTCTAAATACTATGGTAGTAAGTTCTTTCATTGTTTGGAACATGATGTATAGATTTTTAGTAATCTAATAAGAGAGATATAATATTGAGAGATGACGGTGGTTGAAAAAGACAGTGATTATAATGGTAGTAACTCCTTGCCATCACATAAGGGAACCAATGGTGATGATATAGTTAACCACTAAAGGGAAAAGTATTAGTGGTAAGAAAAATATAGAATACTTCAGTGAAAGAGAATTATATGAAACTATAAAGAGAAAACCTGTTTCATCCAAGAAATTCATCTAACTAATAAACTATGCATCATGATTAGTGATGGAGGGAGTTGTGCTAATGTAGTTAGGATAAAACTTACAGAAAAGTTGAAGTTGTCCATATTAAACATCTAAGGTCATATAGGATGTACTAGCTTAATGAGTGTAGGTAAATCAAGGTGAATAATTAGGTGTTAATTTTGTTCTCTATTGAAAAAACACTATTGAAAAAACAAAGATGAAGTTTTTTTTCAATATCTTTGTTTTTTTAGATATAGTGCATATGCATGCTACGTATATCCTATTGGGTAGTATGATAAAAAAAATCATTTATGATAGTCTCAAAAATATGTATCTTTTGTTGAGGATGACAAATTAGTTATTCTGAATTCATCAACACTTAATCAAGTCTATAAAAGATAATTTTAAATTGCTTGATAAGGTTTCAATCTTTTTATATGGTTTCTTGTTAGGTGGGTTGATATCATGCAGAAGCAATGTCTCGTATGAAATTTTTATGGAAGGTCGTTTCCTTAAACCTTTTTTAGAAATTAAAATAATATAGTTGTAATAAGGTAAGAAAACCTTACCTTATAATAATATAAATTTATTTATTATAATTTATAAGGATCACAAACAAAATAAATCTATTTTAATAGAAATTGACCAACAAGTTACAATTAAGTGCTCCCCAAAGATTAATAAAACACCTTAATTTCTCATGGACAGTGTCATGTTCTTTCTTCACAATTCATTTATTTCTCTTTTCTATTGCCTCTTTTCTTTTTCTTTGTTAGTGCTCTCAGCTCCTTTCTATAATTTGTTTTTATTTTTAGGTTATATTTCGTATGGTTGTGGTTTCTGCTAATCTTTAATCGATTTCAAAAGTTGTCACATATATATTTACTTCCAGTTCTTTATTGATTTCACTATATATCCAAATTATTAAAAGCTTTATGGTTTTCACTTCTCTCTTATAAATTTCTAGAGGCATTGCATGTCAATTTTCTTCCAACTCTTTTTTTATTTCATCATTTATTCAGATTCTCAAAAGCTAAATACTATCTTTTAGTTTTCCATCCTTGCATGTCTAGTCCATTGCTTCTCTATGATGACTCTCTATTGGGTTTGGTTTACATTTAGTTAAGATTCCAATTTGATTTGATAGTTAAGCTACAGTTCATATACTTCTTGATCATTATGGTTTTCCTTATGCTTCTCTCTTTGTGTTTCCTTAATGCTTATTCCTTTTGTGTTCTATTAAAAAATCATCTATAATTTATCTCCCTCTAAATTACTTTGATGAAAAGGCTTATGGATATATTGAATACTTTATGATCATTAACATTATTAAGATTCAACTTGAGCACCTACTTTAATGTATCATCCATTGATATGGGATTGAACTGTAAGTTTAGTCCTTATGTTAAACTCCTCTATATGCCTTATGTGTAATCATATGTAAAGAGGATATGATCCCTTGTTTCGATGTGAGAAATAACCGAGTATACATTGATTTGTTTCTATCTAATTCGTTATATCAAGTGTGGCAAGCCGTTTTTTAATGTTTAATCATATAATGAATGAATATTTAGGGACTTTGTGCTTAAACCAGATCATATTACGCCATTTTACCTCCTGGTTTATTATAATGAATAGGTTTGCATGGGATGAGGTTGTAAACCTTTTTCAACCTTTTTCAGGGATATCTAAGCTAGATAATCCTATATTCCTTGTTAAGATTAGGAATATAGGATAGGAAGATTGAAAGAATAATATTTAACTCTCTTATAAGGCAAAACCATTGATTGTTTTGGATTATCGAGCTAACCTTTGAATAAGAGGGTAGGATTGTTGAATTGAGTTATAGGAAAGGTAAAGATAGAATGTAACACACCATTACCATAGAGCATATGTGCAAACATCCAAAGGACATTCATGAACATACCCTATGAAAATGGCATGTTAGAGAAATCACATTAACTTATTAGGGCATCATATAGAACATAAGTATTTCTAAAGATCAAAAATACTCATTTCATTCACAAAATGAAACTTACTTATATTGTCATTCCGTTTCATAACCCATGTTTATACATATCATAACATTTTAGAGTTTAAATTTATATACAAAAAGTTCAATGTAAAAAGAGAAGCTAAACAAAAGTATTCTATCTAGACTTTGTCCTGTACCTATTGTTGGTACTAAGCTTATTAATAACTGAGCCTGTGGCTCTTTGTGCACATTTTTTAGCTTTAAGCTCTTTTTCACACTAGTCACTATGGTCATAACTCCTCTATCTGATCATACATAACTATGTGATGGAATGCACCAATTCATTCAATAAGCACAATCATTTATCACATTCATCAGATCTGAGTCCAGCATTCAACATTCAGTTGAGTACACATTTTCCATATTCATATACAACTAGAAAGAGCTTCTAATACAATATCGAATATCAAACTCCTCAGACCATCAATGTCTAGATTTATCATAACCATATCAATAATAGTTCAATATCAAAAATTTAATCGAAAACAATTCAATCATAGTGAGAAAACATCTAGGTTAACTCACAATATGCTCCAAATAAGCTATTGCGTTGATGACCTGACAATGTCTAGATGTTGATGTTCAATTTTACTTCTTTGGTCATGCAATACACACATATAGTTCACACATTGTTAAGTTGATCAATCATATGAATATTCAATTGTACACATATATATGTTTCATGTTTAATGCATGCTCAATTGACCTTTCCAAGTATGTAACTATTCATGAATCTTGACCATTTAAACAACATATTTTGTATACTACAATTTAGCAATCAGGTTTGTACCTTTAAGCCAGCTTGGTTTGCTCCAAATTCATCAACCATACTTTACACTTATCCTTGAACATTTTCATGATGAAAAGCCTCTTATAACACACACACAATTGTTACTTTAAATCTAGAATTTTAGCAAGTTAGATAGAAAGATTCACCAAACTTTTTCTAGCAATGTATATTCATACATTTACCCGATTTTCCAATTCTCATTGACAAATACCCCATGTTCTTCAAGGCTCATTCATCTGTAACTTATAAACATTACTAATTTCCTTAAGATCATTTTTGCATTAACAGAACCCATTTATTCCTTGACCAAATCATAATTTCCATATTTAAACTCAACCATATGAAAACAATCCATTCTTTAGATTATGACATCAATTAACTACATAAACTTATCAAGCTCTTAACCAATTAATCAAAAAACAATCTAGGCTCATTACTAGCCTTAATCAAGTCAAAATAAACCAATTTAGAGAGAAATTTCTCATCTGGTTCAACATGTACACAAGGCTGAGATTAAAAATGCAGAATTTGTCATTTACATCACTAATGTGTGTAACTTTAATACCTTTAATACTTCACGAATTTTATAAGCTTAGAGACATCACTAACACCTGAAATTTTCCAGATTTCACGTTATTTAAAGTTACTTCATTTCAGGTTAATGTAACTTCCATATTGGCTATACTAGGGCATATAAAATTCTGCTCACTTATGTCATTAACAGTCCTTTTTTTACAAACACACATACAACTCTAATTTTCAAGATTTGAAAACACGTTAACAACACCTATCTTTAGCATGAATTCCTCATCAATTACACTTCAAATCCAACATAAATCATCTATAAAATAGCCCATAAGCTACTATATTCGTACATGCAGAAATTGAACAAAAAGTACCCATTCATTCTCCATTTTCCAGCACATCTTCAACATCAACATCATATACAATCTATCCCAATTCAATCATCATAATCTTTCTATTATAACATGCCATAAAGAACAACACGTTACTTAAATATTTAGCTTCAAATTACAGTTTAATTCATTAAGTCTACCTAGCCCTCCATGCTTGTAAAATCGTCCCAAATTTAAGGTGGAAATTGGATGGTATTCAGCTAGGATAAAAGGCAACAATAACCTGGTTCTTTAGTTATCTTATGAAAGGTAAAAACATATATTTGGTGTGGTAATTTAGCATGGCTCAAGCAAAAAATAGGAATGGGAGATAGAAGCAAGTTTCGATGGTGAGAGATGAAAAGAGAAAATAAAGAACAAAGTTGAAACTGCTCTTGTATAAGCGGAACTCCTTAGATGCTAGATGTCACCATGTTACATTGACATATGTAACGTCATACTCTTTGAGCCCTTTTTGTATTGGTCTATACTTGGAGATATTACTGTATATTGAAATACACATAGTTGTATATAAGTTCAAAAATGTATACGAATTCTTTTGATATATATGCCATTCTATTCCCTTACAAGAACTTAGAGTTCATCGATATAGCTTCTAAGTGTGTAAAATCAACTCCATTGGATGGATATAGACATGGTGGCTATGTTAAATGTGTTCTAATGCCCTAGAGGTGAGAGAATATGATTTACAGACTTATTAGACACTTAACAAGCTTAATTTGAAAAGTTGATGTACTCAAGTGCTTATTTACAACCTGTTAAAAGTTAAGGGACTTAAATGTAATTTTCAATTCTTCGAGGAACAATATGTAATTTTATAAGGCTAAGGGACTTAATTATAATTTTCAAAAGTATAAGGATCAAAATGAAGTTTTGGTCATTCTCAAATGTTGGGCCTAATTGCAAATTTAGGAAAAGCTAGAAGGGTATAACGGTAATCTCACATAAACTAAGGGTAAAAAGGTAAATTCATCATGTTTGATCAAAGAAGAGTCAAATTTCTAAACCACTTTTTTTAATTAAAAGAAAGGAGAAGAAAGTAGAAGAGACGAGGAGAATAGGAAGTTTCGACCATCACTTAATCCTCACCAAATTTTTGATTCTCCAACCCAAACCAAGATGTTCTAAGTTAATTTAGGATCAAGGAACTCAAATCCATCATTAGGTTTGAGAAATTATTAAAGGATTTTAAGATATCAATAAAGTTTAGGTAAATTTTGTCTCGTCTCTCTCTACATTATGATTTTAAGTTTGGTGTTAAACAATGTTGTTCTTCGTCCTTAAATGTAATACTCCACTCCCATCTGACACATGTTCGTATGCCCTTCAGATTAACATACACATGCCCGATAGAAATGGCATGCTAACTATTTCATTTTGAATACATTTCATCGCATTATAAATAACATAATGTTTAAAACCCCCAAAATTTCCTCATTACATTTCATAAACCATAATTTTCAACGTAGCATTATATCCATCATCCATGTTTATACAATATCAACCTATCAAAGTCCATAACTCTATCTACAAAGTATATTACATACTTAAGGAATTAACAAAAATTAAAACTAATCCTTTAGTCCTAGCTGACCGACCTTTGAGCCATATCTTCTATCCAAAAGCTGTACAAAATCTCTTCTAAGCAATTTTAGAAGCTAAGTTGTCGCTCTCCCAAGTATAAAAATGCCAATGTTGCAATTTGGTTGAGTTTTGCAAATTCAATTGAGGAGCCATCCTCGATGGTTCACTTTTTTCATGCAACACAACAATTCATGTTATCATATAATTCATATAATCTCAATTGTCATCATGTAATATCATGAAACTCTTTGTTTACAATTGTCATATTTCAAAATCCATACAATTTGTCATTTCATTGCGATCATACAAAACATATTCATCGATAAGTATTCATACATTTCATACAATAAAAGTCCCCAAAACATTGCAATTGTTCAATTTATTCGTATCATATATGTATGCAATGTTTATAAGACTCAAATTTATTTATTACGTCATTATGACTGAGTGCCTTTTTCACTGTCCCGTATTCGTTTCGGAGGCTTTTACCATCGGTGTTTGAGCTTTAAGCTCTTTTCACTAGCGACTATGGTCACAACTACTTTTATATTTTATGCATTGATAGAATAAAATGTATGACACATATTCAGTTCATTGCATTTGCACTCACTTTCTAATTCACATTGGTCATCGGACTTGGTTTGGCATTCAATATATAAATTGACAACACATTTATTCAATCACATTCACATTTTAAGAACACTTCCAACGTGTTATTCATGCATCAAATGCCTCTAACATTTTATGTTCGAAAATCAATACACATACATGACATATCAATTTAATTCATAATCAAACAAACAATTAAGGCGAGACCATCTTAGGTTACTCACAATTGCTCCCTTTAGTTTATAGCCTTGAAGTCCTTGCAATGTCTGGATGTGGTTACTCAACCTACTCTCCTATATGCAATCACATACATTTTCACATTACTACATTGCACATTTAGATGAATAAGCACATTCATAAATATATCATGTATTAGGCATGCTCAATGACAAATTCTTGGGTATGTTTCGTTAATACACATATACAAACATCAATTCTACTCCAAATTTTCCACAATTCATACATACAATAATGCAATTTAATTTCATACTAATTCAATGAAAAAAAATGATTGAATTAAACTCTCAAATATCTACTCATTTAATTCAACATTTCCTAGCTAATCTCTTCATTCATGAAATCCTATTTTGTTTCTATAATTCTTCGATCATAATGCACCAAACAATTTATTTACTAAGTTATGTCCTCATTTTAACAAAAAATTAAGTCCATAAGCATCATAATTATACACTTCATCCCTAATTGGTTCAACCATTGCATACTCAAAACATTTCCATGAAAAATCACTACCTACGATCCTTTTCCTATACTTTTCCCAAATTTTCTCAGGCAGATTTTAGGTCAGATTTTTATGGCCATTTTTACCTAGAAACTGAAGTTTCTAGACAATAAGTTCTGCTAATAAAATGTTCCTCTATGTCTTAAGTTTCAAAAGAAACAAAAATAATTCAATTTGGTTCATTATTCCATAAGTTATGATCAAAATATTACAGACTATGCATGTTCAAAATTTTAGCAAGTGTATGATCGTGCATGTGCATGATTGTGCACTCCCATGATTGAAGAATTAGTGCACCATCATGCACCATGATTGAAAGGTTAGTGTCAGATTGTGCACTCATATAATTTAAGGGTTAGTGCATGATGCACACTAAAACTTGTAAAACTCATATCTCTCAATTACGATGTCTAAAAATTACAAACTTTGTACCAATAGAAAGCTAAAAAAAATAAGCTACAACCTTTATGATGGAAAATTTGTCTAGTTCAGCCTATATAAATATATTTTATTCGATAAAAGAATGTTATGATTTCTATTAAGGATAGTACTGCAGCCTATGCCAGAAATTAACTTCAAGCTAAACTTCAAGCCCCCTAGGGATAGAATTCAAATTCAATTCCTTCAGGAAAATTGTATCCATATGTCTCTTGTCTAATCTAAATAAAAATCCATCTGATTTGGATATCTATAGATCAAGATATGGCCAAAATACAGATTCATGTTCAGTAAAAACACTCCACATAAAATACTCCAACACAATTCATTGCCAAAATTCTATCATTTGAAGTTGATGATTCAGTTAAATCAAAATTTTTAGTTTAGTATTGTCTATTCACAATTCACAATTTCATGAATGATCATAACCCAAAAGTAGAACCTATTTCCATACTTTTCTATATCACATTTTCTGCGCTTCACTAATCTTCAATTAACTCCAATTATCACAATCCTTTCTCGCACTTTTTGCACATTTTCACTTTGCTTGTATCACCAAAATTGCTTCTTCCTACACTAGTCATGCATACATCCATTTAAAAACATGAAAACATACAACACTCACACATGCATCCATTTACAAACATGAAAACATCATCACTTTATCATTTATCACTATTATTACCATGAAAATGAAAGCACATCTTACTTGTTGTAAGCTTCACACTCTTTAGCACAATTTCAAAAGTTAAGAAAGGTTGAGATTTGTTAGAGAAAAGCAAGGATAGAGAGAATTGAAAATAACAAACGGACTGAAGTGAGGTGTAACATGTATGTGAGATCAAGCATATAAGCCAAATCCCAAAAATGGACAAGCATGGTGTTTCGGTGATGGATGAGCAAGGTGAAAGGTGGTGTTTTTGGTAGAATGCAAAAACTTCCCTCTATAGAAACGAAATTTCTATGTGACTATGTGGCTTCATTATACAATGCCATATGATACAATACATGTAGCCCATTTTTCATCCATGTAAGGCTACCACTTGTCAAACTTCCATTTGTCTCTTATTTCCACATTTTTTTAGTCCAAATACCCCAAATTTTTAGAAATTTTTGAAATGTCACAAAAAATGCTAAATTAATTTTAATACACATCAATTCAATTTTCAAGATAAATAATCCATAATTCACATTTTACATTAAAATCACTTATACCCGAAAAATGTCAATAAATGCATGTACAATTATTTTAGTAAGTGTCAAAATTATTCTCGTTCATGTGTTTGCCATGTGATGCCTGAAATGTACTTCTAAATTCTCAATAAAATCTTGTGTACAGTATCATAGGGTTCTAACCTTGATCATGGGATAATGGGATGCTACATTAAATATGCATGAAACATGGTTTAGATGTATGAAATGTATCATGGAGAAGCTTCCTTCAGCCAAAACTGAAATGCCCTATCTTTGGTAAAAGTTTGTGAAATTCTGAATATCTTTTGAAATTAATGGCTTAAATAAATTCTATGATCTTAATTGTGTATGTATAGTGTGAATTGATGATGAAAATAAGGAAAAAGTACATTTGAAGGAGGCTTTCAAGTTCATATCTATAGGTGTTTGATAAAATGCCTATCTTTAGGTATTTGATAAAATGCCTAAGTGAATTTTGCTTAGGATTTAAGGATTGTAATGGTGTGCATTGGAAAAAAGCTTTCTTCTATACTTAAAGTAAACTTAAACTTTTTCTTAGGTTAATGAGTAGTGGCCTAATATTCTTGGATAAAAATATGCTTAACTATGCTTTGAAATGTATAAGTATTGGATCAAAGGCATTAAATGCCTTGGAAAATGCAAAAAAAAGCTTGTGTGAATAATAAGAGAAGTAACCATATGAGAAGCTTCATGACCCAATTCTACAGCTTAAAAATTATGGTATTGTGTTTTATACACTTATGTGATGGTGTATAACTATGAGATATATGTTTAAGTAGTAAATACATTGCAGTTGAATGTATAAAGGTTCAAGAACTATGAATCAAGGAAATCATACCGAGGATTGTTGAAGTCAAAGGAGTGTCCACCTTTTTTTAAGATGAGTTAGGGAAAACATATCTCAAATGGGGTTAGGACATCCCAAGACATGCATGATGACTTGTATGTGAATTTTGAAGCTAGGTAACGCATAATAGAATTGAATCTCGAATAGATGCTAGTATACTTATGTATTTAATAAACTCTTTGCACTTTGAGTGAAACTGATGTTGTTATTACGTATTTTGATGAATGATATTGTTTTCAACAAACCTACACTTGAAGTGCAAAAGACCATATTTTATTTTCTGAAACTACATTTTTGAACAACTTAGCACTTGGAGTGCAAAAGATGACTTTTATTACATGAAATAGTGTTTTGGAACATACATTTTCATAACTAAGTCATATGTGATGTGTGCATTTGTTCTCTTTTGGCTCAGAGCCATGGCAACGTTCCATTTTATCGGTTGGACCAATAAATTAAGACATGGTACCTTACTTGATTTTATTACTAAATATTTATATATGATTTTCTTATGACTAGAGAGGTAATGATTGGCTAATCATGTGCTAGGCACAACAGATTAAGCGGGCCCTATACCCTTCACACTGGTACATAAAAGTCGAGTCCTTGTAATGACACCATTCTATAAGACTTATAGGTGATTGCACACCTAGAGGTCTAGTCTCCGACGTGGTCATCACTTAGGGTCATGACGGTCTTATCGACTGTAGTCTAGACTTGCCATATATGAAAGTTGAGACAACACCGAGAATTGCTAGGTGTGAACACTAGTTTGGCCGACTAGTGGTAACACATATAACTATTTTTTCTTATTATGGGATTTGGCTTCCTAACAAGAATTGATTTTTACATTTGATGCTTTTCTGCTCTTGTGTACTGGAACTAGAACCTATGTTCACTAAATGAGTGATTAATAGGCTAGGCCTATGTGGTTCCTAACCAGTATGAGATGATTCATAGACTAGGCTTGCATTTCTTTATCATGTTCAATTCATGGGTGGTTATATGCATGTTAGATGCCCAAAATTGTCCTTAGGTTATTTAGACTATTTTGGTGTGTACCAGGTTCCATTTACGATGTAGGCTTCTTTTTGCTCAATGAGTATATAGTGAAATCAACCCCTCCGCCTCCCAACAATGTAGGTTAATTTAGTAAGCTTAAAGTTCTGAGTGAATTGTGTAGTCTTTGACATCTTCGGGGCATTAACATACATGGGTAGTCTCTGTTTTGTACTTCTATTGTCTATTGGCTCATGATTACATTAATATGCTTTATAATTTTGTAAATTAACTTTTTTCTATCTTGTGATATATAAATAACCTTATGTATGAACATTTTGTACTATTGTTGAGATTGCTCTTGAGTAGACTTCAAAGTCCAGAAGTTGTGGTAGAGTTTTAATGTGAATATAGAAGTGCTTTTGAAATTGATTTATATGTGTTTTTCATTTTTGTATTTTCAAAATACAGTCATTGTGCTACTAAAATGTTTTTAAAGATATCTAGTTAGCCTTGCATAGTCGGGTTAAGGGTATCGTGAGTATCCTTAGCTGAGGTATGTGGCTGTTGTTATGTGCTCAATGTGGGTTCAGATCATGACAACATATGTCCCTGAGCATGGAAGCCACTTATGCCCCCCATAAGCTACCAAGTGTCACCTAGTTACTAGTCCATTTTTCACTCAATCATTGCTGCCATTTTTCAATTAATTACCCATGCCAAATGTCACTTATTTATCTATTCCATTTGTCAATTATTTCATAGGCTTAGGCATCCTAATTTTCCATATGTCAATTTGTCTAAATATACATTTTAATTCGTCAATTTTCTAATGGTAACAATTAATTCCAAATTTACTACTTGTAATCATTCAAACCAAAATTCAAGACAAAATAATACACAATTCACATCATGATCATTTAAAACCTTTCATACCCAAGAATATGTCAATTGAGTGCATATACTATCTTTGCAATATGCATGAAATCATAATTCATATGTGTAGCTAATGATATACATTGAATGAAAAACATTTCATGAATGCTAAAATAATATGACTCATATGCAATAATCTAAGTCTTTAACCCTTAGTATCGAAAACAAGATATTAAAATTCTCCCCCTTAAGAATTTTTATCCGCGAAATTCTTACTTGATTGATGAAATAGATAGGGGCATTGTTTCCTTATGTTCTCCTTAATTTCCTATATGGCTTCTTCTCTTGAATGATTCCTATAAAGGAATTTAACAAATGGGATCCCTCAGTTTCTCAATTGCTTAGTCTGATAACCAACTATCTTAACTAGTTCCTCAATATAACTCAAGTTAGTCGCAACTTCAACCTCCTGAGTCAGTAGCACATATGTCAGATTTGACCGATATCTTCAAAGCTTACAAACATGAAACACATTATAAACTGAGTCATCTTAGCTTGTAATACTAACTTGTAAGCCAATGTCCCTATTCTCTCAATAATCTCATATGGACTAATGTATCTAGCATTTAACTTACCATTTCTACCAAACCTTAGCACTCCTCGCCAAGGCGATACTCTAAAAAATACCTTATCTCCCACTTGGTACTCCATATCTCTCCGGTGTTGATCTACATAACTATTGTGCCTATTTTCCACCTCCTTAATTCTATTACGGATCAGTTTAACCTTATCAACAATATCTTGAATCAACTATCAGCCTTCAACAATCCTTAGACCCTCTTTATCCCAATACAAAGGTGATGGATACTTTATACCATATAATGGCTCATATGGTGCCATACCAATACTATCGCGACAATTATTATGGTATACAAATTCAATAAGAGCTATATATTGATCATATGCTCCTTGGAACTCGAAAACATAAACTCTAAGCCTATCCTTAATAGTCTTAGCAGTCTTCTCACTCTGTTCATCTATCTGAGGATGAAAGGTTGTACTAAAGTTTAACTTTGTACCTAAAGTTGTTTGTAAACTACCCCAAAATCTAGAAGTAAATATAGAGTCTTAGTCTGATACAATGGACATTGGAACTCTATGTAATCTCACTAACCATTAACATACTTTCAGGCTAGTTGATCTAGTGTATTATTCTCTCTCACAGGTAAAAACTGGGTCGATTATGTTAATCTGTCAACGGTGACCCATATACATCATGTTGCCTCGAAGTCCTCAGCAAACCCATAATGAAATCCATAATGATCCTCTCCCATTTCCACTCTAGAATAGGCAGTGACTGTAACTTCCCAACTGGAGTCTATTGCTTTTCCTTAATCTATTAGCAAGTCAAACATTTAGCATCATACTCAGCCACCAAAAATGTTGTTTCAGAGTACTGTACATCTTGGTAGTACTAGGATGCATAGCTAGGATGCTATATGTGCTTCCTCCAAAATCTCTTTTCTCAAATCATCCACATCAGGTACACTTAATCTCTGCTTCAACTATAATGCATCATCTCTCAATTCAAACTCAAAATTTAGATTCTGTTTCAACTTCTTAATAAGCTTCACTACTTCTAGATCCTTGTTTTGAGCTATTCTAATCCTTGCATGCAATACTATTCTAAGCTTTAATGTGGCCAACAATGCTTCACTCTACCTTAAATTCAGCTCAACATTCAGTACTCTCAGTTATAATTGGTTTGGTAACCTTAATGTCTAAATTTGTGCCACATAGCTATTAGATTTCCTGTTAATCCATTAGCTAGAACATTAGCTTTACCAGGATGGTATTCAATCGTGTAATCATAATCCTTAAGCAATTCAATCTCTTTCCTTTATCTCATATTTAGTTATTTCTAACTTAGTAAATATTTCAATATTTTGTGATGTGTAAATATCAAATGTTTCACCATATAAATAATGTCTCCAAATCTTCGAAGCAAACACCATTGCAGTAAGTTCTAATTCATAAACCGAATAGTTGAACTCATGAAACCTTAACTATCTCGATGCATATACATTCTCTCTGCCATACTGCATCCAAACACATCCTATCCCCTATTGTGAAGCATCACTATATATTCGATATCCTCCAGATCCAGATGGTATAGCTAATACCAGTGTTATAGTTAAACAATGTTTTAATTCCTTAAAACTTCTTTGGCATTCATCAGTCTATCTAAATGGTACATTGTTCCCTGATCAACGGTTTACGTATAACTAATTTTAATATTTATAACCTCGATGTTTTCGCAAGTGCTTGGGTTGGTCACATAGTACCTAAGGTATCGTTCACCCAAGGAGGGTAATTTAATCCTAAAATCTAAGACTTGACTAAATTTCATAACAAATTAAAATAAAAAACTAATGCAGATATTGAAACAATGAGACAATCAATGTCAAGAATTGAATTCAGAGAATGTAAACAAGATAGCAATTTTGCACAACCAATCACAAATCAACCTATGAACTACCAATTGAGAGAAAGGGATTTGAATCCGACTTTAATGAAAATCTAATTGATTATGAGATTACTGAATTATTGGGTCTAGACGATCCTAAGATGGATTACTCTCTCTCGAGTTATAATCTTTAACCCTAACTAATAATTGATCGTGGCTTATCTTTCAATCCTAAGATTGATCCTTGGAAACCGGTCAAATAAATTTGTACCAAGGATTGCAGTACAGGATGCAAC
>JAOSBO010209341.1:0-16620 GCA_027563915.1 Erythroxylum rotundifolium | reverse complement strand
ATGGTCATTTATTAAATACATAAGTATACTAGCATTTATTTGAAAATCAATTCTACTATGCTTTGCCTAGGTTTAAAATTCACATACAAGTCATCATGCATGTCTTGGGATGTCCTAATCCCATTTGAGATATATGTTTTCACCAACTCACCTCGAAAAAAGGTTTACACTCCTTTGACCTCAATAATTCTCGATATAAGCTCCTTGATTCACAACTCCTAATCCTTTATATATACATACAAATATAATGTAGTTACTACAACTCAAACATATAACTCATTTTTACCCCATCACATAAGTGCATAAAACACATTTTTAAGCTATAGGATTTGACCATTAAGCTTCTTACAAAGTTACTTCCCTTATTATTCAAATAAGCTTTCTTTTGCATTTTTCCAAGGCATGTAATGCCTTGATCTAATTCCTACACCTTTCAAAGCATAATTGAGCACATTTTAATCCAAGCACATTAGGCCACTACTCATTAATCTAAGAAACAATTCAAATTCACTCTAAGTAAACACGAAAGCCTCTTTGCAATACACACCATCAAAATCTTTAAATCCTAAGCCAAGTTCACTTAGGCATTTTATCAAACACCTAAAGTCATAAACTTGAAAGCCTCCTTCTAATGCACTTCTTCCTCATTTTTCATTATCAATTCACATTATAAGTACACAATTAACATTATAGAGTCTGTTTAAACCATCAATTTCAAAAGATATTCACAATTTCACCAACTTTCACCAAAGAGATACCATTTCGGTTTTAGCTTAAAGAAACCTCTCCATGAATCTTTTCATTCATCTAAATAATATTTCATGCACACTTAAGCATGGAGAACAGCATATCTTAATACCAAACTCAAGATCAAAATGTAGAGAGAGAAGAGACAAAATTTACCTAAACTTTCCTTTATTGATATCTTCAAATCCTTTGAGAATTTCTCAAATTTAATGATAGATTTGAGTTCCTTGACCCCAAATTAACTTAGAACACCTTGGTTTGGGTTGGAGAATCAAAACCTTGGTGGAAATTGGTGATGGCCTAATGTTTCCTTTTCTCCTCCTCTCTTCTTCTTTCTTCTCCTTTCTTTTTAATTAAAACCAAGTGTTTTTAATATTTAACAGGGGGTGCAAGACCATAACAAGGAGAAGGGTCTAGAATTGACTCCTCTTTGACCAAACATAGTGAATTTACCCTTTTACCCTTAGCTTATGTGAAATTACCATTATATCCTCCAAACTTTCCTAAATTTACAATTAAGCCCAAATTTTAAGAATGACCAAAACTTTATTTTCATTTTGGTCCTCGGACTTTTTCAAATTATAAATAAGTCCCTTAAGTTTGTAAAATTACATATTGGTCCTCCAAGAATTGTAAAATTACATTTAAGTCCCTTATGTACATCAACTTTTTAAATTAAGCTTTCTAAGTGTCCAATAAGTCTATTAATCATGTTTAATCACCTCTAAGACATTAGAACACATTTAACACATCCACCATGGCCATATCCATCCAATGGAATCGCTTTTACACACTTAGAAGCTTATATGTTAGAAATCTCCAAGATTTTGCATACCAATGAACTCTAAGTTCGTATAAGGGCATATAACATTGTATATCACTGACATATATGTCCAAAAGTATTCAAATACATTTTTGAACTAATATACAACCATGTATATGCCAATATACAGTAGTATGTCTAAGTATAGACCAATACAAAAAGGGCTCAAAGAGTCCGACGTTATAAGTCCTCCCCCCTAAAAGAGTTTGATCCTCAAAACTCCTAAGTTGATGATTCAAATAAATAGGGGTATTGACGTCTCATAGCATCTTTAGGTTCTCATGTCATTTACTCGGCCCTGTCGCTTTTCCAAAGAACTTTGATCATGGGAACTTCCTTGCTGTGTAACCTCTTTATCTGCTAATCTAAAACTTGGACTAGTTTCACCTCAAAACTTAGGTCTTCTCTTAGCTCCACTGGAGGTGTCTCTAATATGAGACAAACTCGGTACATATTTCTTAAGCATCGAGACATGGAACACTTTATGGATTCCATCCAAATCAAGTGGCAATTCCAACCAATACACCACAATCTCGATACACTTCAGGATAAAGAAAGGGCGAATATATCGAGGGTTCAGCTTCCATTGGCTCTAAAATTGGATTATACCTTTCCAGGGTGATATCCGAAGGAAAACCATATCACCAACTACAAACTCTAATGGTCGTCACCTCTTATCCGCATAACTCTTTTGATGATCTTTGGTGGCTTTCATTTTCTCCTAGATGATATTTACTTTTTGAGTGGTAATTTCTATCAATTCAGCTCCTTCTACTTTAGTTGTACCAACCTCATCCCAATATAAAGGTGTCCTACACTTTCTCCCATAAATTGCTTCATATGGTGGTATACTGATACTTGCTTGATAACTATTGTTACAATCAAATTCTATCAAAAGCAAGTGCCAGTCCCAAGTCCCTTGGAATTCTACTACACATGCCCTCAGCATATCCTCTAATGTCTGAATAGTCCTCCCCGACTAACCATCCGTCTGGGGTGAAAAGTAGTACTAAGTTTCAGTTTAGTCCTTAAAGATTCTTGGAATTTTGGCTAAATCAAGAGGTGAATCTTGGATCCCTATCTGATATTATAAAAATGGCACCTCGTGCAGCTTCACAATCTCATCAATATACAGATTTGTCAACCTCTCCAACAAGTAGGTTATATGGATAGGCAGAAAATGGGCGAATTTCGTCAATCTATCCACTATGACCTAAATAGCATCGTGACTCTTCGATGTACGAGGTAATCCAATTACAAAATCCATTGTCACATACTCCTACTTTCATTCTGAAATAGGCAAAGACTGTAACATACCCGTTGGCTATTGATGCTCTGCCTTTATCTATTGACAAGGAGGCATCTTGCCACAAATTCTGCTATTTCTCTCTTCATCCCTGACCACCAATAGCTCTCTCTAAGAGTTTGATACATCTTAGTGTTACCATGATGCATAGCATAAGCCAAACTGTGAGTTTCTTCCAAAATAGCTTACCTGAACAGACTTTGTTTCTGAAGACTAACAACCCATCTTCTCTCAGTTGAAACCCTTCATCCACTTTGGATGGTAATTGCTCTTAAATGACCTTTAACTCGGGTCATCAACCTGTGATCTCCTGATCTCATCAAATAGTGTTGGACAAACTTCAAACTATGCTAGCAGTGTCCCATCATCCACAGCCACTAGGACTCCAACCCCAAGGCTTCATATACTCATCAAATGAGTCGTATAAGGATTTTACCTGACAGTTTATACCGAACAGGACTTCTGACTCAATGCATCGGCTACCATATTTTCTTTTCCTGGGTGTAGTCAATTACTAAGTCATAATCCTTAGTTAATTTCAACCATCTCCTTTGTCTGAGGTTTAGCTCCTTCTGTGTCATTAGGTCCTTCAGACTCTTGTAGTTGGTGTATATACGACATGTCTCCCCATAAAGACTATGTCTCTAAATTTTGAGTGCAAACACCACTGCTGCAGGCTCCAAATCATGAGTAGGATAATTTAATTCATGTTTCTGCAGCTGTCTAAAAGCATATGGGATCACTTGCTAGGCCTGCATAAGGACACAACCAAGTCTCTGATGACTAGCATCACTATATACCTCATATCCAACCCCTTGATAGGTAAAGCAAGCACTGACGCAAAAGTCAGTTGCTTCTTCAATTCTTGAAAGATCGCCTCACATTTGTCATCCTACTAAAATTTTACCCCCTTCCGAGTAAGCCTCGATAAAGGGGCTATAAGTATTAAGAAGTCCTCAACAAATCTCTAATAATAACTAGCTAACCTTAGAAAGCTATGAACTTCTGTCACATTCTTAGGTTGTTCCCACTCAAATATAGCTTCCACTTTTTTTTAGTCCATATAAATACCTTCTCCTGATACCACATGCTCAAGAAACCCTATCTCTTTCAACTAAATTTCACACTTTGAAAACTTCGCGTACAATTGTCTTTTGCGAAGTATTTGTAGCACAATCTGGAGATGTCTAGCATGCTCCTCCCTATCCTTAGAATAATCAAAAGATCATCAATGAAGACTATGACAAACTGATCTAAATAAGGATGGAACACCTTGTTCATAAGATCCATAAATGTTGTAGGTGCATTTGTCAATCCAAACAATATAACCAAAAATTCATAGTGTCCATTCCTCATTCGAAAAGTAGTCTTGTGTACATTGTTTTTAGCAATCTTCAACGGATGGTACCCAAACCTCAGATCAATTTTTGAGAATACTTTAGCTCCTCTCAACTAATCAAATAAATCATCAATCCTGAGGAGTGGATATTTATTTTTTATAGTAACCCTATTCGATTGTCGATAATCAACATATAAGCGAAGGGTCCCATCCTTCTTCTTGACAAACAATACCGGTGCTCCCCATAGTGAATGACTTGGTCTAATGAAGCCCTTGTCTAATAACTCTTGCAACCAAACTTTCAACTCTTTCAATTTTTCTGGTGCCATACAATACGACGGTATAGATATCGGTGTTGTCCCTAGGACCAAGCCAATAGTAAAATCAAACTCCCGATCAGGTGGCAATCTATGTAACTCCTCCGGGAAGACATTAGTGAACTCTTATACAATAGTGACCCAAGTTCGATCCTCTATTCCCAAGTGTTAATCACATATGTGAGGTATGCCTAGCATCCCCAATGAATCAATTTCTTAGCCTTGACCACCGATATCAAACAACTCAGGAACACCCATCGGTCACTGATAAATTTAATCAAGACTCTACCCTAAGTGTTCAACTCCACCTTTATCTTATAACAATCAACCTTGATGCGATGCCTCTCTAACCAGTCAATCTCTAATATCACTTTGAAATCCTGGAGATCGAGGGGAATAAGGTCTGCCTCTAACTCAACATCAGCAACCTTTAGCTCACAGGCCGTATATGCTTCATCACAAGCGACTTGCTCTCCTAGAAGAGTGACTATAATGAGAGGGGGACCTACCAACTTCAGCACTATGTTTGTTGGGCCTAGGTCTTGGTTCCTCATTTTGTGGCATCAAGACGTCAAATTTTATACAGTAAAATTAATTATATACATATATTTATATAAAAATACAAGGATTAAAAATTCTTGGTGGGAGTAGAACCGCTAAACAAGAAAATAAATATATATAGTATAAAATAAGTTAGACATAAAAATAAATTGCACTGGGCGTTAAATAATTATATAAATAAATAAAATTCATAGAAGGAGTAAAAATAATTACCCAACAATTTAAATAAGATAACATAGAATAAAATGGACCTAAAAATAACTTTAATTAGGCATTAAAAGAACAATTGACAATTGAATTAACAAAAATTTCAGAAAAGCAAAAGTCACAGGCGTGACAATTTCTCACGCCTATGAGAGGTGTCAACAAAGGAGTCACGGGCATGAGAGACAAGGACGTCGCGATCATGCAAAAACACTGGCAGTATCTGAGGTTCGTCACAATCGTGTTCAAGGATGATTGCGACTTTCCTGAAAAATTTGGGATTGTCGCGATCGGGCTTGTGCACGATCACGACGTCCCTGTCGTGAACACCTAATAAAGAATTTCATAACTTTCAATCAAGAAGTCCAAAAATTACAAACTTTATGTTATTGGAAAGCTAAAAGAATGATCTACAACTTTTATGAAAACCACTTAGCCTAATTCTGCCTAGATGAATATAGTTTATTCCTTGAAATTTCATATCATATTTTAATCCTTTATTCTCTTATTTTCTCTGATCGGTTAATATACTTTCCTTACAAAACAGAAGACCCAAATCCAACAAACAGGAACCATACATACAAAACTCCTATTAAAACAATTACTTCAGAAAAATTTATTCAAAAGTCCTCATCAACTATCAATGCTATTCCCAACTGAAAAATATAGTAAATTCAACAGAATAAAAATTGGAGATGAATAGAAGGAAATAAAACAGAGTAGGTACATTACTCCAGTTACAAACAAAAGCCATATCAGTAACATAATTACAAAATTACAATCAGAAATGTTTATGCTGATCTGCTTCTAAAGTTACCAAAATGACCCAAACTAACTTAGTTACAATTAAATATTCCTTGGAGATTTGCTGAAGTTTTTGCAAGGTTCACTGATATGCTATTTCTTATAGTTGAGGAGTATAAAAATTGTAGGGTGAACTGGGAAGCTCAGTGGCTAATGTGTTTATAGCTAGTGATAAAAAACCACAATCACAGCAAGCACACGCGCGCGCGCATGCGCGCACACACACACACACACACACACACACACACATATAGTCATTTTAATCTCAACAGATCATAACATTTACATTAAAATTTTGAGAGTTCTACATAAACATGAATACTTCATCCCATAATCAGGTCATAAAAGCAAGTCATAATCAAATCATAAACTCAATTATACTTATATTCAATAATTCAAGTTGTAATGCACAAACATAATGGCTTGAGAGAATCCCATAAAACGAAATGGCGAAACTGAAGTTTACACCATGAACGAAATGAGTCCATCTTTAGGAGCTTATATGCCACAAACGAGTAGCCAGGAGAAGGTTTTAAGTCAACGTGCACGTGACGAACGAAATGGTATCTCTCTTGCCCACATAAGTAGATTTTTTATGCATACATATTTCAGCATATTCATGTTTTCATGCTTCTTAATTTTTTTATTTCCTTTATCAGTACAACAATAGAAATTCTTACAAAGCAATAGAATATAAATTCATAGAACATCTTTCCCACATTCACAATGAGTACAAGTAAGCATTTAATTACACATACAACAAATAATTTCAGCTCATCATCAAAAAACTATAAACATATTACCCACCTATTTTCTTATACATCTAAGCCCACACCTGTCTCTCCTCTTGTTCTTGCCTTCGATAATCTTGGTTCCCTAAGAACAAATATATTTTCATTTAATCATCATACACGAATATAACTTCCATAAATCTTTGCTATCCAAAATGAGCTTAGATTTAATCCACTGTTGGTTTATCTAACTAGAAGAAATAAAATCTAGCTAAAGGTTCATAAAAATCTAAAAACATAAATCTCTTATTCATCTTCTTTCTCTCTTTTCTTTAGCTCATAAAAACCTAGTTTCTCTACTTGATTCTTCTATCAAAACAAGAAAAGAAGATAGATATTACCAAGAACTCAGCTAAATCTCCTCTTCCTCTTCTTTCTCTTTCCTTCTTCTTTCCTTCTTATTTTCTGGTTCATTTTTCTGCCTTCCTCTTCTACTCCTTTCTACGATTCCCTTTCTTTTTCTTTCTTAACACACAAGTCTCTCTCTTTTTCCTAATCTCTCAATTATATCTCTCCTTTACACAACTCTCTCTTCTCTAGTTTCTTCTAGATTCTTCTATGATTTCTCTCTTTCTTTCTTAACACTCACGACTCTTTTCTAATTTCTTGTCTTCTTAGTTTAAGACAAAATTTTAACCTTCCTATATTACCATTCCTTATACAATCTAATTCCTCTTAATTCCTTATCTTAATTCTAACTCTTCCCTCACACACATACACTTATACTTCTCTTATTATTCTAAGATAAACTCTGTGCTTTCCAAACTTGCCCTTCTAAATTTAATCTAATACCTTCTAACTCCTTAACTTAATTCTAATACTTCCATTTAATCCGTACAATCATATGTAAATAATAATATACCTAATTAAAATCCAAAAATTATTAACTCAAAAGTTTTAATTTTTACTCATGAGGAAATGCCATCAAATTCTTATTTAATAATTCTAACTTCCGAAAAAGTTCAAGGTCTAACAGCGTTCCTCTACCTTAGGTCATAAAGGTCTAACCTCTTAATGACTTCCCCTTCCTCATCCAACTACGCTATCACTATAATATCAAAGAAAAAGACGTTGTTTAATAAAATAGATTGGACTAAGCCTTGCTTATTCGTTGTCCCTTACACCCCAAGGAATGTCGACAAGTACTCTGGCCGAGGTCGAAATCATTCGATCGTTAAGGACGTCAACTTAACGATCTAAGACTCAACTTCTTGACCATAGACTGTCAACACCCAGACTCAAATCCTAAGGCTCATGAATCTTTTGAAAACAGTAATAACACTTTTTAAAATGTGAAAACCATACTTTGACACCAATTTAATTGTCAAAACCCAGAACCACATCGGGCACATGACAATCGTCGCATACCCGGGCTAAGGATACTCGTGGTACCCTTAACCCGACTATACAAGGCTAACTGAATATCAATCTCAACAACAATACAAAATGTTCATACATAAAGTCATTTACAAACCACAAGATAGACAAGAGTTAATTTACAAAATTATAAAGCATATCAACATAATCATTAGCTACTCTACAATAAAAGTACAAAACAGAAACCACCCACGTATGGTAATGCCCTGAAAATATTGAAAGACTGCACGATCCAATCAGAACTTCAAACTCACCAAATTAACCTCGATGGTTAGGACGCGAAGGGGATCAGTACATTTGTACTCAGTGAGCAAAAAGAAACATTTATCGTAAATAGAATCCGGTATGCACCAAAATAATCTAAATAACCTAAGGACAGTTTTACACATCTAACAATGCACATAACCAGCTATGAAGTGAATATGCACGACATAGAAACATATAGACCTAGTCTATGTCTCATTCCATACTAGTTAGGAACCATATAGGCCCAGCCTATTAATCACTCATTCAGTGAGCATAGGTTCTAGTTCCAATATACATGAGCAGAAAAGCAACACATGTAAAAGTCAATTCTTGTTAGGAAGCCAAATCTCAAAATAAGTCAAAACAATTATGTATATCACCACTAGTCAGCCAAACTAGTGTGCACACCCACCAAATCCTAGTGTTGGCTCGACTTCCATCTGTGGTGAGTCCAAACTATGGTCTATAAGAGCGTCATAACCCTAGGTAATGACCTCGTCAGTGACCAGACCTCTAAGTGTGTAATCACCCGCGAGTTCTGTAGAATGGTATCGTTACAAGGACTCGACTTTTATGTATCAGCGTCAAGGGTATGAGGATCACTTAATCTATTGTGCTCAGCAGATGATTGGCCAATCGTTTCCTCACTAATCATCAAAACTCATATATAAATATTGAATAATAAAATCAAGTAAGGTACCATGTCTTTATTTATCGGTCCAACCGATAAAATGGAAATGTGCCAAGACTCTAAGCCAAAAGACAATACATGCATGTAGTATATATATGACTCGGTTATGCATATCTAAGTTTCAAAACACTTTTCATGCATTGAAAGTTATCTTTTACACTCTAAGTGAAAAGTTATTCAAAATTTTAATAAGAAAATCAAACATGGTCCTTTTCACTTCGATTGTAGGTTTGTTGAAAACAATATCATTCTCAAAATATGAAATCAAAACATTAGTTTCAATCCAAATTCAAAGAGTTATTCAAAACATGGTCATTTATCAAATACATAAATATACTAGCATTTATTTGAAAATCAATTCTACTTTGCATTGCCTAGGTTCAAAATTCACAAGTCATCATGCATATCTTGGGATGTCCTAATCCCATTTGAGAGCTATGTTTTCCCCATCTCACCTCGAAAGAAGGTTTATACTCCTTTGACTTCAATAATTCTTGATACAAGCTCCTTGATTCACAACTCCCGAGCCTTTATACATACATACAAATGTAATGTAGTTACTACTACTCAAACACATAACTCATATTTATAACCCATCACATAAGTGTATAAAACACATTTTTAAGTTATAGGATTCGACCATTAAGCTTCTCAAAAAGTTACTTTCCCTATTATTCACATAAGCGGTCTTTTGCATTTTTCCAAAGCACGTACTGCTTTGATCCAATTCCTACATATTTCAAAGCATAATTGAGCACATTTTAATCCAAGCACATTAAGGCACCACTCATCAATCTAAGCAACAATTCAAGTTCACTCTAAGTAAACATGAAAGCCTCTTTCCAATGCACACCATCAAAATCTTTAAATCCTACGCCAAATTCACTTAAGCATTTTATCAAGCACCTAAAGGCATAAACTTGAAAGCCTCCTTCTAATGTACTTCTTCCTCATTTTTCATCATCAATTCACATTATATATACAAAATTAACATCATGGAGTCTGTTTAAACCACCAATTTCAAAAGATATTCACAATTTCAGCAACTTTCACCAAAGAGATACCATTTTGGTTTTGGCTTAAAGAAACCTCTCCATGACTCTCTTCATTCATATAAACCATGTTTCATGCATACTTAAGCATGGAGAATAACATATCTTAACACCAAACTCAAGATCATAATGTAGAGAGAGATGAGACAAAATTTACCTAAACTTTCCTTTGTTGATATCTTCAAATCCTTTGAGAATTTCTCAAATCTAATGATAGATTTGGGTTCCTTGACCCCAAATTAACTTAGAACACCTTGGTTTGGGTTGGAGAATCAAAACCTTTGTGGAAATTGGTGATGGCCTAATGTTTCCTCTTCTCCTCCTCTCTTCTTCTTTCTTCTCCTTTCTTTTTAATTAAAACCAAGTGTTTTTAATGTTTAATGGGGGGTGCACGATCATAACAAGGAGAAGGGACTAGAATTTGACTCTTCTTTGATCAAACATAGTGAATTTACCCTTTTACCCTTAGCTTATGTGAAATTACCATTATACCCTCCAAACTTTCCTAAATTTACAATTAAGCCCAAAATTTAAGAATGACCAAAAATTTTATTTTCATTTTGGTCCTTGGACTTTTTAAAATTATAAATAAGCCCCTTAACTTTATAAAATTATATATTGGTCCTCTAAGAATTGTAAAATTACATTTAAGTCCCTTATGTACATCAACTTTTTAAATTAAGCTTTCTAAGTGTCCAATAAGTCTATTAATCATTTTTAATCACCTCTAAGACATTAAAACACATTTAACTCAACCACCATCACCATATCCATCCAATAGAATCGTTTTTACATACTTAGAAGCTTATATGTCAGAAATCTCCAAGATTTCGCATATCAATGAACTCTAAGTTCATATAAGGGCATATAACATTGTATATCTCTGGCATATATATACCAAAAGGATTCAAATACATTTTTGAACTTATATACAACCGTGTATATGTTAATATATAATAGTATCTCCAAGTATAGATCAATACAAAAATGGCTCAAAGACTCCGACGTTACAATAAACCAATAATCTCCCACTTGCATTAAGCCAATCATTTAATTATCTCATACCTTATCATATGACGATTATTCTATTGCTGGGACAGTGACTTAATGAGCAAATTCTACAAGATTCTCTTTAGTGAGAGCACTTGCTTAATCTTACAACTTCCATGTTACTTATCATTATAATTAAGAAAAACTGCCTAATAGATGCCTAGATCTTTGATGAGACCTTAGCTCCTTTCGCTTGCCTAATGACTATAATGTTCCACAGTACATTACTGTCTTGAACAATGCAACGAAACTATATCAAGTTCACTAAAGAATTTGTTGATCTAATTAATAATTTCCATTAAATGAAAAGTGTATTGTGGCTCAATTAACAACTATTGCTACATTGGAACCTTTCCAATCTTGAATGATATTGTTCTAAGTAAATAAATCTTAATCAATATTTTCTTCTATATCCTTATCATCTTGAACTCAAATATCAAATCATACATAGATTAATATATATCTTTAATACTTCACAAGTATCTGATATCTCAAATAGTAAACATCTTTAGTACAGTATCTATGTAGTTGGACTTAGAATAGGTTAACAATGTAAATCTATCTCTATAGATCTAATTCCTATAATTAAGTTGTTACCTTTTCCTATATAACAAGAGTTGTTCTTAGAAAATTATATTTTCAACAATTGAAAGTTAGAATTGTTGTTCTCTATGAGTAATATATCTCTGTATACTTTAATGAAAAGGAAAATTATACTCCCACTAAGCTTCTTGTAAACATGATAAATTCACAATCATCTCCAAAATAAGCTCTTTGAATTCATTATGAAAGCGAATCTTTCAATGCCTTGTAGCCTTTCAACTATACATCAAATGTTCAATGAAGGCAATAATTCCAATTAGACGTACCGTTATGAAATTTGAACTTTTCAAATTTTATCTTACTCCCACTACTTATCTTGAGATCCATTCTCCTATAAATATACATTGAAATAAATAATTTTTTCAATAGATCCATAAGATTATATCCAACCATTTTGATATTTCATAACATCTTATTGTCTAATTTAGTTTGAAACTTAATGGAAAATATATGCTTCAATTAAGTGTAACATCCTTGAATCATTAACTTTGACCATGTCAAAGGATTAGCATTTCTTATCTAATATGAAATTTTGCTAATTGATTCCGTTGGAACTATTGAAGGTTAGTCATTGTACTAGCCATTGCTATAGAAGAAATACTATTGTATCATACAATATCTTATATTGTAATTTCCTCCTTACATAAACCCATACTCTTATAAATTTAGTTATAAAGGTATTCACTGGAGAATCTCATTCCCTATAGATAACAAAAATTTAAAACTCACCACAATGTTTTCGTTGAAGTGCTTCAACATTCTCAATGTTTAATTTTTACTTAGATTTAAATATTTTGAACTGTTCAAAATTTTAAATCATTATTTCATTTAATACATATAACTATATCACATAAAATCATTAGTAATCTAATCAAATATAAACATTATTTTTTTATGAGTTGATGTAATACATCACATGTATAAATTTAACAATTCAATACCGTCAAAGGATGATTTGTTTATTCTTCAACTTGACATATTTCACAAGTTTCATATAATTCATAATCATTAAAATACATATATCCTTGTATGTAAAATTATGATTCTCATTTTATTGATTTAACCAACATGTCATAAAAGGATAGTCTCAATTATCTAACACTGTATTCTTGTCATTATGTTAAGAAAAAGTCTCTTTGGATCCAACATATACAAACTATTTGTATGAAATTAGATCAATTACTTTTACTCAACAATCTATTTCTTGTCATGCAATAAACATTATAGTAATGATGAATCTAAATTCAATATCAATTACTCATAAGCATGAACTGGAAATATAGATGATCTCTATCATATCAAATGTAGGCAAGAAAAATCATGCAATCATTTTTCTTCTTATGACAACTATTATCATACTATAGCAAATGCCTTTAATTTTAGTCCACAATTGTGATTTTATTAGGCTAAATTAAGTGGAACAATTCCATCAAGGTACTATACCTTTTAGCACTACTCAATGCAACCTCTTGCATCTTGTTATCATTATGTTGACATACATCTTATATATTGTCTTCAAAGTTTATAAGACATTAGTCAACTCAAAATGTCAATACATTTTATCATCTATATGACTTTGACATATCTTTGAAACCTTAACACTGAATCCTTAACTATAGATTATAACAAAATTGCATAATTGAAATATAATTTTTCTTTTCTAAATTTGAGAGCTCTTATTAAGCATAATCCTATGTCCAAGAAATTTAGTTCACTTAGTATCAACTATACTAAATAAGGTAAATTATATTCAGAAGAACACAAAGGTAAGAAAGCAAGTAGTTAATTATATGTCATGACTACCAAATGAGATTAGGACTTTAATCATATCTGGTTACTCCTACTATTTTGTTCAAAATAATAGCCCTTACTATTATTTGGAAAAATTACTTTAATCTTTCTATTGAGCTAGGATCCTATTCAAATATAGTTGATATTGAGTTTACTCAACAAACCAACTAAACTTAAATTAGGTAGATAATAACTTTATCAATCACATCTTATGTGATTCCTAGATCGGTTAGGTGACAACTCTTGCCAAAACATATCATATATGTTACTCCTAACCTTGCGTCTAAATTCATGCGATCATGAGTTCACTCATCCAAATCACACTAATTTAGTTAAGTAAAACCCACTATCATAAAACTAAACATGTTTGAGTTAAAGAGACCTTAAATTTGCTCAACAAACCAACTATAAAAAGAACTCTATTTATTTTTATAACAATGGAAGACAACAATCACGTTCTTAACATGTACGTATTATTTTAACGGGGGATTTTAATTTCAGTTATCTCATCAAACACAAAATTACATGTAAAATATCACACATAACATATAATTTAACATGCATCGAATATATATATATAAACCATATAAATAAAGTTTGCATCTTATGCACTCATAATAATATTATATGCATAAAACATCAAGTTTCATTTGATTCTAGTTATTGATCTTCACAATCTAAATGTTATTTCTAACTTCTTGAAAAAAAATTAAATTAGATTAAACTCATTTATTCCTAAATATATTAAATTTCTATATCAAATAGAAATTTAATTTGATTTAAAAATAATTTTCAAATCCAGTTCGAAACTATTTCCAATTTATCTTGACTGTGTAACAAATTTTAATTGAAAACAATTTTCAATAAATTATTTTTCGTACTTATTGTAATTTAGAATAACTCCTTTTTCAAAATTATATAAGTAAAATTTTCTAATCTAATTAGAAAAATATTTCTATACTAATTAGAAATTAATATTTTTAATCTCATCATAAAATTAATATTTCTAATCTCATTAGAAATTGTTTTTCCTTAATTAGAAAACCATTTTTTAATATTAAAAGGAAACTACTTTCAAAATTAATTAGGAATTAATATAATTATTAATCTTAATCATATTATGAAAAATAATTACTTTAATTTTAGAATTGAATATTATAATTAATTTAATTTAATAATTCAACTCTTTGAAAAATTAAACTAAATTTCAACACATTTCTAATAAATCAACCATTTGAAAGCAATTTTCAAATAATTAGAAAACACTTTTCTATATTTATCAGGCATTTAAACCTACTTAATCTCAATTAAACCAATTTCATCGAAATGAAACTTTAAAACATCAAAATAACAACTGTCCAGCACTTGCAGTGCTAGCACTTAACATTTTCTATGCAGCATCACTTCTTGCGCTTTCTCAGACGTGGGATGCGTGCATACACGCGCCCCTTGTTTTTCAGACAGCTTAGTTTTTCGTGGTTTTGTTTGACACTGTCGCCACCCCTTTTATGGTTTCTTTAGTTGTCTCATGCCGCCAGCATATCCAACTTTGATGTCGCCGACCATAGCTCCTCCTTTCGCCTCCAAACAAAGCTGTAGGTGCTCCTTGAAGGTTATGCCATCGCTGTCAAACCCGGTGGCCCTCCACGCTTCTATTGCGATGACTGGAACCTTCTTTTCAGACGACGAAACAATAACCAACACTGACAGAAAAATAACCACAAACTACCTCAATTGATGGGCATCTCCATGGCGCATTAAATCCAGAAACACATAACACTACAAACTACAACGCAAACGCAAACTGCCAGACAATCCTTACTCAAACAGCCACATTCACTTTCTAGCCAAATACAAAGTTTTTTCCAGCATCTAACCTTTTGCGTTTTCTCCAATTGTCTGACAACCAAAACACAGGACACAACCTAATGCTTATTTTACGTTTTCCTCGTTAAAAACTTTCACTGAGTAATCCCAAAAAAAAATAATGGTTATGAGTTTCTCAAACCCAGAACACGAACAATAAGAGGAAAAAGCCAAGACAATTTGGGTATTCATATCACTGCCCATAAACCAAAATTTAGTTATCGCATAAAGTTTTTGTGGTTCTCAAAATATCGCAACCACCAAAAATGCAACCCAGAAATCAACCATTCCAGTTCAGGCTCTCCATTCAAAATCAAAACCCATATTGACAACTCCAATCCCCAATAGCCACAAAGCACACCCATCGAGCCTTCTCCAAGACTCAAGCAAAATCGCTGAATTTTACAGAACAAACACAGATCCATTAGTATTTCCAGAACTCCAAGGCTCACCAAAACAATCGTAAGCCTCTTATTCCAGAATTCCAGAATTCCAGAACAATTCTGGTCTTCGTGGTTTGTAGGGTTTATCCAAGAATCATATCTTATATGATTTTTTTTCAATTCCAAATTTCTAACAATAACAACTAAACATTTAATCAAATTATAGAAATAAAGTCGGCTTTGAAATTAATATTGGAAAATCAAGTTGGATTCGATCTCTTTAATCAAACATCTTTTGCAACTTTTGATTTTCTGAAAATTGAGATATTTTTAATTCTATAAAATGATTAACACAAATTATAATAAAACATAAACTTAATTTATACCTTATTTCGAAGCATGATCTTAATCTTGTTGTATATTTTAAATTATTTCTGAAACCAATCTGTCTCAACCATCATAGCTTCACAACTGTTTAGCCTCTAACAATATCCACAAAATAGATTGAGAGAATTTTGTAACTCTTACAAAGAGACTTAAGCAAAAAACGCTAGTTCTGTAGAACTTAAGCCTATTTGTAATAAACTTTGTGCATTTTAGTAATTTAATTGAAATTAAATTCTAATTTCAATTAAACTTTAATTAGAATTACAAATAATTCTAATTAAA
>JAOSBO010209313.1:0-16627 GCA_027563915.1 Erythroxylum rotundifolium | reverse complement strand
ATTAAGTGAGACGACCCGAGGTTGCATCCTGTATTGCAATCTTTGGAATTATTATTTTTGACCGGTTTCCAAGGATCAATCATAAGGCCGAATCGACACAGCCGCGATCAATCCTATAACTTGATTAATTCTCTTTACGAATTTCCATTATTACATTATTAGATTGTTGATAGTTTGTTTAATTTAGTTTACTTTTTAGTTTAATATTCGAATTTGAGTCTTAACTAAGCACAAGTTGAATTAAGTGGTGCCTAAGCACAATCTTTGTGGGGCAATATCTGCTTTTTACGACAAGTAATAACTCGTATATTTAAGGTTTTTAGCATAAAACAAGTAATTGGTTTTGCAATAAAAAATAGCCACATTTAAGTGAGAAAAATAAATAAATCGAAGTAACAATCACTCCGGTTTAAATTATTTAACTTATGCTATGTTAAAATAAATCAATTGAAGTAACAAGCACTCCAGTTTAAATTATTTAACTTTTGCTATGTTATCTCTAATGATTTAATACTGCTAGTTGCTATATATGACCTTTAACACGACTATTACATATCACATTCAAGATCTAGCTATAGGCTTTCATGAATAAAGATTCAATAGAGCATGAAACTCATTCTCACACAACACCGAATCAATCCATATAAGATAATATAAACAATTCGAAAGGAGGTAAAGATAACAATACCTAACAATTATCAACTTATGTGCTTTACAAAACATATAAGAGTCCCAAAAAATATATGACCAATAAAAACCACATTCAAGCATTTTTCCTAGCAAATTTATTAGGGCCAAAATGACCATCATAAGTATACGAATGAAAAAATTTCAAAATTAATTCATATTCATATTCAAACACACATCTGCTGATCACTTGGTTTGAACAACACTTCCATAATTAAGGATCATCCAAAATATAGTATTTCAACTCAATCTTTATCCTATTCTGTTTAGCCTGACTCAAATTATTAGGTATCTTATAGTTCACTAGATAGTTCACAATATTAGCGTACCATAGAACCTTACCTTGAAGTGTTAGTGATTAAACAATTCTTTTGATGGTAGTGAATCGTCTTCCTTCATAACTCGACTCAAGTGATCTGTGACTAAATTCTTTACACCTTTCTTATCTTTGATCTCTAAATCGAACTATTGGAGTAGGAGGATCCATCCAATTAGTCATGGTTTCGCTTCTTTCTTTGATAAAAGGTACCTTAATGATACGTGATAAAAAAAAAAAACAATCACTTTAGAACTAAGAAAATAAGGTCTAAATTTATCCAAAGCACATACAATAGCTAAAAACTCCTCTCCAATGGTGGAATAGTTGCATTGAGCTGGAATGAGTGTTTGGGAAGCATAGTAAATAGCACGAGTCATCTTTCCACATTTTTGATCAAGGATAGCACCAACAACAGAATTGCTTGCATAACACATAATCTCAAATGGTTGACTTTAGTTAGGTGGTTAAATGATAAGTGTTGAAGTTAAAAGTTCTTTCAACTTATCAAATGCTTCCTTCTATCCCTCCTCAAATTCAAAGGGTACATCCTTTCATAACAAATAACATAGTTTTGTTAAAATTTAGTGAAGTCCTTGATAAACCTACGATAAAAACCTATATGACCAAGAAAAGAACTAACTTCTCGAACATTTGTTGTTTAGGGTAAGTTTCACACAATTTCTATCTAAGCTTTATCAACTTCAAATCCTTTAACTGAGATTACGTGTCCTAAAATTATTCCTTGTTTAACCATAAAATGACATTTTTCAAAATTGAGAACAAGATTAGTTTCGATGCAATGTTTAAGTATACAATCAGATTATCAAAGCATGTATCAAATGAATCCCCATAGATAGTAGAATCATCCATAAAGACTTTAATAATGTGTCCAACATACTTGGTGAAAATACTTACCATGCATCTTTGAAAGGTTGATGGGGCATTGCAGAGTCCAAACGATATCCTTCTATAGGCAAATGTACCAAATGGGTATGTGAAAGTTGTTTTCTCCTGATCCTCCTGAGCTATCTAATTTGATTATATCCTAAATACCCATCCAAAAATTACTAATGATATCATTCCACAAGTCATTCAAGCATCTGATCAATTAATGGAAGTGGAATATGATCCTTATATGTAGCAACATTTAACTTCTTATAATCGATGCAAACTCTCCATCCATTTTGAATTTTTGTAGGCATAAACTCATTATTATCATTCTTCACCATAATGATCCAAGTTTTCTTTGGTACTACTTGAACTAGACTCAACCATTTACTATTCGAAATTGGATAGATTATACCAATATCAAGCAACTTCAAGATCTCCATTTTTACCATTTCCATCATTGGGGGATTCAACCTTCTTTATGATTCTCTTGATAAGTTGGATCCTTCTTCCAATATAATTAGATATGTAACACCCCACTCCCATTGGGCGTATTCCCAAACACAGAGATTATATTTAAGAATACACTCTACAAGGGTGGTGTGCTAGGATGGTCAATCAAACTCAATATAATTCTTTTTTTAAAACATTAGATGCATATTTTAGAAAAAAAATTCATTTCCGACCCATTTTATTCACAAAAAAATTTAGTTGCAAATGTTATAACCAATAAACACATCATCTTTGATTCTATTAATTATCTGGGCCCATTATAATTACAAAGCGTGTTTAGTTAAACTGAATTCAATTGTACAATGAACATGAATTGCAAATACAATATTTATTACAAAAGAAATAACAAAAACTATATGCAAATGCCAACTGATCCTAACCTCTATCTTTTATCTCTGAAGTCAATGGTTAGACTCCAATTTGTCTAACTAGAGATCTTTAAACCCAAAAAACAACATTGCAATTTTGTTCAGTTTTGCAAACTCATTGAGCTACCCATCATCAATGGTTCACTCATAACACATAACACATACAGTTCATGTTTCAAGTTCACATACAACTCATGTCATCATATAGTGCACATTTTTCACCCACTATAAAAATTGAATCACATATCACTTTGATCGTTTATGTCACATTTCACATTCAGAGCAGGCAAACAGTTCATTTAAATTATTTAAAACATACATATCAATTATATATGCAATGTTCATGAGACTTTTCTAATTGTTATTCTTGTGACTGAGTGTCTGTACTTGTCCTGCATCGATTGTGAATACTAGGTTCATTAATAATTATCCCTTATCTGTTGGGGATATAAGGCTCACTTTACATAGTGAGTCAGAGGCACTTACTACATTCTAAGCTTTAAGCTCTTTTTCACTTTCTGAGCTTTAAGCTTTTTCTCGATAGCTACTCCGATCACAACAGCCTTTATGTTATCATGCATTCATGTAATGAAATGAATCACATGTATTCAACAATCAATTATGCTCAATCTAACACTTTCACATTCATATTCATATTCTCATTAACATTTATGATTAGACCTTAATTCGACATTCAACATTTAAGTTGAGAATTACTTATTTAGTCAAATTCACATTCAGTGAGCACTTACAATATGTTTTACATGCATTAAACACCTCAGACATATAATTTCCAAAATCGACCCATTCATAGTTATCATAATAATTCAATACAAAATTTAAAACAAACAATTAATCATATGAGACCATCTAGGTTACTCACAGTACGCTCTAGATTAGCATTAGGTTCCAAGATCCGAAAATGTCTAGATGTGGACATTCTATCCTGTATATCAACATCATGCAATTCACATATTACACATACATTATTAATTACACAATCACATAAACATTAAATTATACACATATATGTATGTGTAATGTACAATCCATGTTCATATTGACAATCTTGGGTATATTTCCTTTGTTAACATTTGATAATCATTTAATAACATCTTTCAATCATTCTTTAATACCTAAAGCACTTTACTCACTTTACTGACCTCATTCATCATCCATTAGGTTCCTTCAGGATCTCATTCAAGTATATTTACCTCAAATGGAAGCACCCTAGAATTGATTGGTTCAAACTTCACTCAAAAGACAACTCTTTTTCTCTTTAGGTCTGGCTATGATCGTGATGTCCCTAATATGATCGTCATAGAAACATTTTCTGGCTAGGTCACGACAATGGTGTCAGGGCCACGGTCGTGACAAGATGCTATTTTTATAAGGCCACGATCATGGGGTGAAGGCCTCGATCGTGCCCTGCATTTTCTTCCTCCATTCTCTCGAATCCAACATATATATACTCACATCCATTTCACACCAAAATTTCCAAAATTCACCTCCTTTAATACGACATCATTTCATACTAACTCAACTATCATATTGATTACATTAATTCCACAAAATTCAACTCACTTGATTTACCACTTTCAACTTAACCCTATCATTCATGAAATCCAATCTCTTTCCACAATATATCTTATTCATAACACATCAAACAATTTATTCACTATTTTATATCCTCATTTATCACTCTAACTATTTCACATGTAGATGCATTAGTATCAAACACCTTAAAGTATAACATTTAATATTAATAAAAACTTATCACACATTTAACCAACTTTTCCAACATCAAATTATGCTCATTTAAAGTGTACCCTGTTACCCATGTTGAGGCTAGAATAGAATATAAAAGAGATTATTAAGAAACTAGAAAGTGCATTACATGCTCATGCATAATAAGGCATTGACATATTTCGGGTATAATTGTTTATAAATGTGATTAAATTGAGAATTATGGTTTTTATATGTTGAAAACTGATTTGGAGAGTGTATGTAGTGATTTAGAACTTTTGGCGAATTTTAGGAAAATTTTTGAAAATGTTGGGTATTTTTAGACTAGGAAAAAAGCCAAGTGGTAGGATAATTGATAATTAGTGGTATAAATTAATGTCAAATGACAGTGGAAATTTGTATATATGACTTTAGGATTTAGTGACTTATATCATTGAAATTTGGAGACAATTAGAGTAGAAATTGGAGTGAAATGGACTAAATAATTAAGTGATAACAGGTAGCTAGCTTAATTAGAAGACTTGTGGATTGATTCTTTACATGACAAGTGGAAAAAAGTTACCACCCCCTATTAACCAATGAAAATCTCTCTAAATAAAAGACTAGCCTTTAGTTTTAAATGGTCTTTCACTTTTTTTTTATTCACTCTCATCCTCTTGCTAGTCTCTTACCTCTTCTATTTTCATGGCTTCCTTCTTCTCCTCTTCACTCCTATGATTTTAGCTCACCCAATCTCTATTCATGTTACAACTTGCTCCTATCTTTCATTTCCTGTTCTCTTTCACTTCTTACAAAAGATCAAACCTTATCACTCTTAGATGATGATGAACATGGGTTATGTGGAGAGATAGGGCTAAGAGAAATCTTGAAGATTTTGAAGCTAAATCAATTAAGTTATGGTTTAATCTTTATGATGGGTAATGTTAAATCTAACTAATTTGATGAGTAATTTGAGATTGATGATTTGATTATGGAATTTTATGTATGTGATATGTCGGTGGATTAACGTTATTCATAAATTGGTTGGATGACAAATCAATTATGAAAATGGTGTATAAAGAAGTGCAGAAAAATTGATTAGAGAATTATTGGTTTTATCCTCTATTTTTCGTTATATTAATGTGGATTGCTTTGATTATTTAAGGATGAATTAACATGAGTTTAGAGATAAAGAATCGGTGTAAGGTGATGTCTAGATATGAGAAAGAATGATAAAAATGTAGAGAATGTAGAAAATGAAAATGTAGAAAAATGAAAGAAGAAATGTAGAAAAATGTGAAGGAGATGCGTGAATGATTTTTCTGTTTTGATGTTTGTGTTTTAATCTTGAGTTTTGATTTGTTTATGATTATGTTAAGTTAAATGGAAGTCAAAAAAAAGGGGTTGATATAATTTAGATATATTGGTTTAAGAGAAAGAAAAGAAGAAGAAGAGAAAAAGAGTTGCAGTTTGGAAGGACGAAGGAAATGCACAATCGTGACTCTGAAGATCTACAAAAGGGGGAACTGTTTCAAACACCTTTCATTCTTTTGACCATAACTTCTTCTCCTGGTCTCCAAATGACAAGGGATTTGAACCAACAGACTCAAAATACATTGTTCTATATCTCTAAAAAAAATTATAGCCATATGAATTCATTTAATGGAGAATGATTGATGAATTTTTGACTAAATTGATTAGGAGTTCTGGAATTTTATAACTGGAGTATTTTCATTGAACATGCTTCAGTATTTTAGACATAACTTGTTATGTGGTTATAAAAATGGAATGATTCTTAATTTGGAGTAAATTAGAGACATATAATACAAATTTTCTAAAGAAATTGAATTTTAATGCTGTCTTTAAGAATTTAAATTTCTAGATTAAAGTTGAGTAAAGGGCACTATTACAGTTTAAGAATAGTCCGAATTATTTGGAGTGTAACTTTTAGAATGATCTTAGTATCACTAGAGACTTAAGAGATAGAAGAACAAATTTCTAGAAGAAAATGTTCTTAAATTACTCCATATTATTTATCAAAAAGAACATGAAAAGTTTACCCAAAAGTATGTTTCAGGAAAAATCTGAATTGACAATGAGTTACAAATTTTGATTATAATGGTTTTAGTGAGGTGTAAACCTAAGTACCAACTGTACTTAGGTGAGATTTGATATATGATGGATAATGTAATGAGAATCAGAGAAAAATACTTAAGAATGTTATTGAACATGTATTGTACATATTTCATATGCATATATATGCATTAATAGACACTTATACAAATGTGCAAAATTGTGATATGTGCATGTACTACATGATATAGAGGAGTAATTAGAACGTCGACATCTGGATGTTGCTGGGACTTTGGGGCAATAGCTTCGGGAGCAAACGGTGAGTAAAGACGGTCTCACTCAATTACTTTTTTGTTTTGATTATGCTTTGAATTATCTTATGAAAGTGTGATTGATTGTTTGACTTCGGACATTGAAGGTTCGAGGTTTTGATTCATGACTATGATAATTAATGTTAGGCCCCGTTTCTGGGGTCTAACTTTAGAGTTATACATGAGTGCATTACCTTGTAGGGTCCTTTTGATGGAATCTCATTAGTTAACTTAGGCTCATCTCCATTCTCATAACATCCCAAAATTTCATATTTGAATACTTGATATATGAAAATCCATTCTTAGGTTTATATACTCAACCGTCACCCTAAACAAATCACTCATTTTTATCTCTTATTTTCCCTTCAAACTAAGTACATTTCAATCTCCATTTAAGCCTAAATATGTCAGAGAAAAGCATTGGTGGGTCCACAATTTGCATATGTACATGATTTGGGACAATTAGCATAACTTTCACTATGGCTGTCAGATCATGGTCATTCAAGCATGGTTTCAAAGAGTAATTCGTATTTTACAACTTTCATGAAGACCCCGTAGAGATATTCTTACTATTTAGAGAGTCAAATTTGTACATTTTTTAAATTGTCCCGAGAAGGTTCGTTTAATGGACATACGACCCTACAAACGGATATGGACTAGTCTAGGGACATTTTCAGACCCGAGAAGGTCTGCCTAGCGGACATCAAATCCCTTCAAACAGACATGAACTAAACTGGGACACTAAAACACCCGAGAAGGTCCGCCTAGTGGACATCAAGTCCGTCTAGCGGACGTTTACAGGATAAAATCCATATTTCCAACTCCTCAAGCTATCTATGACCCATCTTATGCATATCTATCATTCTTAACTCATTTTTCTGATCATTTTCACTTCCATTTCAACTCAATATCATTTACAATCAATTAATAATCTAGGTTTAATCATCATCCCAAAAACACAATCATTTAACTTATACACATTCATCATAAATTTTTGCATATGTTCATCCCCATTTATCATCTTCATTTCATCTCTAACTTAACACACTACTTCTTCCTATTTCATGACACCATAGTACTTATGACACTACTTCTTCCCATTTCAAGAGACCACATTACTCTTATTCTATTAGATCAAAATGGAAAAGCTGTAAAATGTCCTGCATACACCCTACGCAGCGTCACTAACTTGTAATAATCATAACTTTCAAGTACAATCCCCAAAATTTACAAACTATATCTCATTGGAAAGCTAAAAGAATGAACTACAACTTCCAAATGACAACCTTGTCCAAATCAGCCTAGATCAGTACAGTTTTTTCCTTGAAATCAAAACACAAATTTCTACTCCTATGAATTCTTGAAAATGTAATACAAAAACTCAGAAATTTATGAGCAACACATTCAACTACGAACTTTACTTCAATAAACTCCCTAATCTCTACACATTTGACTCATCCCTTACAACTAATTCTTATCATTCACAATGACTCTGTCTTTCCTTTTTCCATAATATCTCACTTATATGTGTGTATGTGTATATATATATATATCAATGATTCATGTTCAAAGTTCATCAACTCAATTGGATAACTTTTCCAAGTACATCTAATTTCAACTCACATCATCCATACATAATCCATATTTCATTAACAACAAAATAGAAGTATACAAAACTTTAATGGCATTCCAACCCACATTACATCATCAATATCCAAAATTCAAAACACATAAGATGCCACACTCAATAATTCTCGAAATGCATTTAAAGTCTTGCTTTTACAAAATCTAACTTAATATACAGAAACATTGCAAAAATAGAGTGATGCATTAACTCTTGGTTACTCGATCTCATTTTCTTCACCTGAAGATGGAAAGAAAAGGGGGTGAGCTTAAAAGCTTGTAGGTAACAAGTTTATAATGAATAACAAGTAAAACCATTTAAAATGTTCATTGTCATAGAAAATTCTTATTGAATCATAAAACACATGGTTCTTAAATTTTCAACCAAAATTCACAATTAAACAAATCATGTATGCATCAATCTTGTCAACATATCATGAACACATAATAACAACAGAATGGTTTGGGTTGGTCCAAAAACATAATGTATTACACATTTCCCACAAGGGTCCTGTGTAGCCGTGAAAAGAATAGACTATCGCAGTCCCAAAAAATGGTTTTTCATAACCGTGAACTTATGGGTGTTGGAATAGTCACATGAGAGTGAAATCCCACATCAGAAAGGAATAAGAATGATATAGTGCATTTATACAAGGAAGACCCATTAACCCAATAGTTTAGGCTTTTGTTTGGTGTTCGTTCTTGTATGTATGCACTTGTGTGTGCAAGTCTAGGTGTGGGCCTGCAGACTCTCCGACAATGATCTCCCAAACAAGTGGTATCAGAGCCAATGGTTCGACTGAATGAGTGATGACGGCGTAATTGGGCTCCTATAGATGATGATCTTATGGTAGAGCAAGAAGTGTGCTCCCATGGCTTGGTGGGCTTCCCCATGGTTGAATAAGAGAGAGTTGGCACCAAGCTCCCTCATGATGCCACACTCGAATGTGTGAAAAAATGCTTCCATTTGAGGGGGAGTGTGCTCGATGTAGATGGGACTCATATTTGAGGGGGAGATTGTTGGAATAGTCACATGTGAGTGAAATCCTACATCGGAAAGGAATAAGAATGATATAGTGCATTTATACAATGAAGACCCATTAACCTAACAACTTAGTCTTTTGGGTTATAGATTGTGTTTGTTCTTGTATGTATGCACTTGTGCATGCAGGCCCAGGCGTGGGCCCGCAGACTCTCTGACGATGATGTCCCCAATAGGATTCCAACAATGGGAGTCTATGAAGGAGCTCCATGCCACTAGCGGGCAAGCGGGAGAAGCCTTTTGTCAAAGTGTACTTGACTTAACTTAGGGGACCTAAGCAAACCCACATAACATGCATTTCATAACATGTAAACATGTTGCCCAAATGGCATATTTTCAAGACATGTCTTTCAGAACATGCAATATTTCATATGCACTTCCATCATCTTTTCACAATTAAACAACCAAATTAAAAGATCAAGCATATTGCAATTTCTCAAATCATTCAAAAGCAACAAATGCCATAATTATATAGCAATGAAAAATCATTTTATTTTCTTGACTAAAAAGAAAATATAATGGCTCATTATCCAACTGTAAACATGAAACCCACTTGAAATCTTTGCTTAGGAATTGGCTTAAGGATATCTTTCTGTTAGTTTATACCCTTGTAGCCAATTTATTTTGGTTGTAAATTTATTTGTATGACATTATTATAATTCAATAAAAGGCATTCTTTATCTTTGTGTATTTGTTAATTATTTTATTATTAATCATAAAGATAAAATCCATGGAATAATTATTATGCAATTAGAAATTATAATGTGATTATAATTATGATATTCGAATTGCAATTTTTATATATTATTCCTAAATGTTCCTAGTCGTAGTTTCATCAAGACGGGATATTGATGAAATGGTTAGACTAGCACATGTTTGTTTCTTTCTTATTAAGAAAGTAATTGATTTAATAGATTAAAGTGTAGAGACACTTAAACAAACATGTGGGTGCTTATTAGAGAATAAGTTCATTGAACTGACCCGATTATGAGAATCTCGAATGGAACATTATTTATGTATCTGTGGATTATCTCATAATGATGGTTGTATAATTGATCCTCAAACTTGAGATTATGAAGGTATCTAGTGTGGGAATTACTGTATTTTGATGCTACTTATGAATCGTCCTAAGATAATTCAATCAGTGGTAATTAGATACAATATGAACCATATGTAGATAGTTGGGTAAGTCAATATAGGATTTGTCACTCTAAAGTAATTAGAGAGAATGTTATACTGTTCTTGATTAGTAATGATTTATGGAATTCTCTGGCCAAAGTGAATTGACATTTGAAAAAGGTGTTTTCAAATTTCAATTATAAATCAATTGCTAATTAGCAAGAACGAACATAATTGGATGATAAGAGTAGACGCAATATCCATACTCTATCCAATTAGAATATTGAATGACGAGAGGATTAAATTATACATTATAGCCATACATGGGTAGGTTAAATCAATCACTATGACATTCCTGATATTTGGGTAATCATGACATTGCTAGATGTCAATCATGATTTATTATTATGAATTGTTTAATTGTGAATTAGAATTATAATTTATAATCATTGAACCTAATGAGTCACACATCAAAGAGTAATTTGTGAAAGAAAAAACAAATTAATTAAGTTGGACTTAATTATAAAGTTTGAGAACTTTAGGAATCAAATATAAGATATTTGATTTTATTAAGATTAAATTAATTATAGTTAGAATTTGATTTTAATTATAATTAAATAGATTTAATTTTAATAAATGACATGATTTTTCTATAAAAATAGGAAAAGCTTATAGAAGCTAGCACTTTTGTCTTTTTCCTCTCAAAAGCTGTTTGGGAATTGCTCTGTGGATACCATAAGAGGCCGGACGGCTGGACAGCTCGTGATTGATCGACTGAAAAAGTTTTTCAATAGGAAAGCGAACAAGGTACAATTTCTAAATTATTTTTGTTTTTTTAAGTTTTACAATTATTAGGATCCGCTCGGAATCCGTAAAAGAATTTTTGTTTTCCTCTGCGTCCGTGATTCGATCGCGGTTGGATTCCAACAGTGGTATCAGAACCTCCTTTAATTGTTTTACTTGATCTGATTCTTGATTATTGTTGATTTGATAAAAATTATTATGATTTGCTTCTGGTTTTGTATTATCTGAAGCTATTTCTTGACTATTCTTATTTAACAAATTTTGAAATTTTTTACTCGAAGCCACTTCACGTTTGCGGAAATTGTTTCTGTTTATGTATATCGTGTTTTGGGAATTATTTTCCCGACTGATCATTATTTTGATATCTGGAGAAATTGTTTCTGTGTTTTATGTTCTGCCCTTTAAGAGCATATTCGATTATTTGCGTTTTTGACTGTTTAGGGATTTTTGAAATCTTTTGCGTTTTGTTTGAAATCCCTAAATAACTGTCGCCTCTATATTTGCATCCCTTATGCGATGTTTCTGGAAATTGTTTGAAATCCCTTATTCCATGTTTGTGTTACTGCCCAAGTATTCTACATAGTGATATTCAAATTGAACAAGCCCCTACGATCTGCCTTATGGAAAAATTATTTTTCCATATGATCACGTTTTACTTTTCTTGTTGTGTTTACTACCTTGTACTGCAGGTGACCTAGTGGGTCGCCTGCGATATTCGTGTGAGATGCCATGGATGGCGTTGTGGTGTCGCCTGGATAAGACCAGGGAGTGGCTGAGGGCGACTGTCTCCATGGGTGGCGTCGGTGTTTTATTTGTTTAATAGTAATTAAGTTATACTCCTAATAAAATTGTAAAGTGTTTAACCAAGTTTTGAAAATTGTTTTCAAAAGGAATTTTATAAGGAAAAGGTTTTGGGATTTAATTTAATTTTTCAAAGAGTTGAATTATTAAATTAAATTTGTTATCAAATCAATCATTTGAATTAAGTAAAAGTTTTAAATAATTTCTTTCATAATTAGATTATGTTTGAAAATTTAAATATAGTGAGATTATATTATTTTTGATAAGACCAGAAATTAAAAAAAAGTTTAAATCCCCCAATAAATTATTAAGTACGCATTAGGAACGTGATAGTTGCTTTTCATTATTTGAGAATAAAAACCAGAATTTTGTTTATAGTCTAGCTTATTGAGTAAACTTAAGGTCACTATAACTCGGATATGTTTTATCTTAAATTAATGGGTCTTACTTAACTAAAATTGTATGATTTGGATGAGTAAACTCATGATCATATAGATGTAGAGGTAGGGTTAGGAATAATATATGTGATATATTTTGGCAAAAGTTGTCACCTAACAGTGCTAGGAGTCACATGAGATGTGATTGAAAAATTGTTTTCTACCTAATTTAATTTTAATTGGTTTATTGAGCAAAATCAAGATCAATTAATTTTAAATAGGATCCTAGCCCACTAGAAAATTATTTGATAATTTTTTGATATAATAGTGAGGGCTATTATTTTGAATAAAATAGTGGGAGTAATCAAATAAATTTTGAAGTCCTTATTTTATTTGATTTTTGGATATAAACTAATATATACTCCTTTTATGTTTTTCGGTTATTGAATTTGAAGATGACTACCAACCTGACATTGAGGAGCATCATGGATGCCAACAAGCTGACTGGACCTAACTTTTCAGATTGGCTATGAAACTTAAGAATAGTTCTTAGGCAAGAGAAGAAGTTGTACGTTCTTGATACTCCTGCTACATTAGAACCTTGTTCAGATACGACTGATGAAGATTGGGAGAAAAATCAATGTTATATTTGCATGTCTCCTAAACTTCAGAGGCAGCATGAGAACATGGGTGCACCTACTATGATACTGCACCTTAAGGAATTATTTGGTGCACAAAGTAGGGTAGAGAGATATCAAATCTCTAAGGCACTGTGTCAATGCAAGATAACAGAAGGATCTTCAGTCAACTCTCATGTGCTGAAGATGATTAGGTATATTGAAAAATTGGCCCATTTAGGTTTTGTCACAGACCATGAGTTAAGTGTTGATTTAGTGCTGCAGTCTCTAAGTTCGAGCTTTTCACAGTTTGTTATAAACTTCAACATGAATCAGAAAGACATGACATTGCTTGAACTGTTGAACATGCTCAAGACTGCAGAAGGGTGCCTTAAGAAGGAACCCAGTTCTGTACTTGTTGTCAGTTCTTCTAAAAGAAAGAAAAAGAATTTTAAGAAGAATAATAACAAGAAACAGAAGGCTTCTACTAATATAGTAAAAGCCAAAGGATGTGTCAAGAAGAAGAGCAATGACAAGGGCACATGTTTTTATTGCAGAGTCAACGGACATTGGAAGAGGAATTGCCCATCTTATCTTGCTAACCTGAAAGATAAGAAGCTTAAGGAAGCTGTTTCTTCAGGTATGTTTATGATTGAGATCAATCTTTCTACTTCTGTTTCGCATTCTTGGGTATTAGATACTGGTTATGGTTCTCATTTATGTAATAACATGTAGATGTTAATAAGGAGTAGATTGTTGAGGAAAGGCGAAGTGGACCTACGAGTTGGCGATGGAGCAAGAGTTGCTGCATTAGCTGTAGGAACTTGTAGTTTAACTTTGCCTTCTGGCCTTGTATTAGAACTTGATAGTTGTTATTATGTTCTTGTTATTACAAGAAACATTATTTCTATTTCTCATTTGGATTTGAATGGATTTGTCTTTATAATTAAGGATAACAGTTGTTCTTTCTATAAAGATGATGTTTATTATGGATCTGGATTGCTTACAAATGGTTTGTATGAGTTAGATCTTGAAAGGCCAATTCTTAACATAAATAGTAAGAAAAGAAGATTAAGTAACCAAAATCCATCTTATTTATGGCATTGTAGGTTAAGTCATACCAATGAAACTAGAATCACAAACTTACACAAAGAAGGATATTTGGATCCTTTTAATTACGAATCACATGAAACTTGTGAATCTTGTTTATTGGGAAAAATGACCAAACTACCCTTTAAGTGAAAGGGACAACGTTCTAGTGAGTTACTGGAATTAATACATTCAGATGTATGTGGGCCTATGTCCACAAATGCTGGAGGTGGATTCTCGTATTTTATTACGCTTACAGATGACCATTCTAGATATGGTTATGTGTATTTGATGAAACAAAAACTTGAATCATTTGTAAAGTTCAAAGAATTTAGACTAAAGGTAGAGAAACAAACTACCAAAAGTATTAAGATGCTTATATCAGATCAAGGTGGTGAATACTTAGATCACGAGTTTCTTGGTTACTTAAAAGAGAATGGGATTCTCTCACAATGGTCTCCTCCTGCAACTCCACAACATAATAGAGTTTCTGAGAGGAGAAATCGTACACTATTAGATATGGTACGTTCCATGATGAGTCATGCAGTCCTTCCTATATCCTTTTGGGGATACGCAATTGAAACCGCCATATATCTTCTAAATAGAGTTCCATCTAAATCGGTTGATATGACACCATATGAGATATGGACTAGTAGAAGACCTGGATGATCACACTTAAAGATTTGGGGATGTGAAGCTTATGTGAAGCGTGTTATACCTGATAAGCTTCAAGCTAAATCAGATAAATGCAAATTTGTGGGATATTCGAAAGAGAGTTTCGGTTATCAATTCTGTCATCCTATTGAGCAAAGGGTGTTTGTCTCAAGACATGCTACATTCTTAGAAAGAGAATTTATTCCCAAAGAAAGTAGTGGGAGTGAGGTTAAACTTAGAGAAGTTAAAGAGCCACAAATTCACATCGAAATGGAACAAGAACCTCAAGTTGATGCATATGATGTACAACCGAGAGTTTAAGAAACACATAGTCCGCGACGAACTAATAGGATACGTCATCCTCCCACTAGATTAGATCTACATATTGAGCAGGGAAAAGATAACGTATCACTCATACATGATGAGCCTACTACTTTTAAAGAAGCAATATCTAACATTGATTCTTTAAAATGGCAAGAAACTATGAGATATGAAATGGAATCCATGTACATTAACCTAGTATGGACTTTGGTTGATACACCTACTGGTATTATACCTATTCGATGCAAATGGGTTTTTAAGAGAAAAACTGACATGGATGGTAATGTACATACGTACAAAGAAAGGTTAGTGGCTAAAAGTTACAAACAAAAACAAGGAGTTGATTTTGATGAAACCTTTTCACTAGTAGCTATGCTAAAATCCATTAGGATCTTGTTAGCTATAGCAGCATATCATGATTATGAAATCTAGCAGATGGATGTCAAAACTGCATTTCTCAATGGGAATTTGTAGGAGGATGTGTATATGATACAACAAGGTTTTTGAATCCAAGAGATTTCCTAACCAAGTATGCAAGTTGCAAAGGTCTATTTATGGGATTAAGCAAGCTTCACAGAGTTGGGACATCCATTTTGACGAGACAATCAAAGAATTTGATTTTATAAAAAATGTGGATGAACCATGTGTTTATAAGAAAGTTAGTGGGAGTGTAGTCATTTTCTTGGTACTATATGTGGATGACATATTATTAATTGGAAACGACATACCTATGCTATAGTCTATAAAGATCTAGTTATCTAAGAACTTCTCTATGAAGGATATGGGAGAAGCAGCCTATATTCTGGGAATAAAGATCTATAGAGATAGATAAAAAAGGTTGCTTGGATTGTCCCAATACAGGTACATAGATAAAGTGCTAAAGAGGTTTAGCATGGAGAATCCCAAGAGGGGATTCTTACCTATATTGCATAGGATTTCTCTCTCACAAAGTATGTGTTCAAAGACACAAGAGGCCAGAGATAAAATGGATTGTATTCCATATGCTTCGGCAATTGGATCAATCATATATGCCATGTTATGTACTAGACCAAATGTTTCTTATGCTTTGAGCATAACGAGCAGGTTTCAGTTTAATCCTGGTGAGGGTCACTGTACGACTGTGAAAAATATCTTAAAGTACTTGAGAAGAACTAAAGATGTTTCCTTGGTCTATGAAGGAGATGAACTGAGAGTTTAAGGATATTCAGATGCTAGTTTCCAGTCAGATCATGATGATAGTAGATCACAGTTAGGGTACATCTTCATTTTAAATGGTGGTGCAGTTAGTTGGAAGAG
>JAOSBO010209309.1:0-16631 GCA_027563915.1 Erythroxylum rotundifolium | reverse complement strand
AAAAAAGGGGGAGATTATTAAGTCAAGAGGACTTCACGATAATTAATTTTGATGGCAATCAAATAATGATAATGTTAGAAATAAATGAACGATTTTGATAAGTATGTTAAGTGTGAAAAAGAAGCGCAGAACATAGAAGAAGTGGAGACACAGAGGAAGGAAAAACACAGAAGAAGCACAAAACACAGAAGAAAGGAAAAAACAAAAGAAATGAAAACACAGAAGAAGCGCAAAACATAGAAGAAGTGAAAACACAGAAGCGCAAAACATAGAAGAAGTGGAAAAATAGAAGAAACGCAAAACACAGAAGAAGTGAAAACACAAAAGAAGCATAAGATACAGAAGAAATTAAAAACACAGAAGAAAAGGAAAACACATATGATACAAAGAAGAAGATACGCTAGTACGTCGTGCAGTTTCTGAGTTGGAGTTAGTTTCAAAACTCAACTAAATAACGGTTATCAAGATTCAAGAAGAAGTTATCAAGAATCAAGAACTAGTTGCAAACTTAGGCTATAAATACTAGTCGTAGTCGAAGATTAGACGTCTTACAACCTTTGAGAAAAATCATTGATCGTTGAGCTTTCAAGTGTTTACTTAGAAAAGAAAATTTTTGTAGTGCGATACTAAGAGAGCTAACCTTACTGTAATAAAAGCTCACAATATCTTTGTAGTGAGAGAAAGAAAAAGCCAAGAGCTTGGAGAGGCTAAGTTACCTGAAAGAATACTTTGTGTAAGAGACCTGAAGAGGCTCAGGAAGGGAAGAAAGAATGCTTGTAATTTGTCGAAGTATAGTGAAAGACTCAGACAAACTCTGAGGACTGGACATAGCCTACGGTTTGGGGTGAACCAGTAAAAAAATCGTAGCATCTATCTTCTATCCTTTTCCTTTAGTTTATTTTGTTGTTAAACAAGTATATAGAAGTTATTTGTGATTTAACTTCGTAACAATTTTCGTATAATTTTTGTGATATTCTTTTAACAATTTAGAGAAGTTCTTAACAAGAATTATTAAAGATTTTGTATTCACGAAAAGGATACATAATTCAACCCCCCTTCTTATGTATCTAGTTTATTGTACGTAAATTCTATATTAATGTGTGATTTACTTCAAAAGGTACTCTTTCGATCCCTTCATTCTAGACAAATTGTAGCTCTTAGGTATTTTGACTTCAAGATATTGGATATGATAGAAGTGCATAAGTAGGTAGAGAACCTAGCCGAGTGAATTAAGTGGAGCCAATTCATTCAGTTCCAATTCCTGATTTATGAAGAGCTTACCTTATAGTTCTTCACAGCCTTGACCTTTGACCCTAAGAACACGAGAGAATTATGGCATAGATTGGGGGAAGCATATGAATTTATTGTAGAGGTCATGTGCGTGATGTGTGGATTCCCCGAATCCTTCGTCGTCCACCAATATGATGATTTCCATTTCTCCCAATACTTGTATGAGATTACTGGGATTGAGCAGTTTTATGCCAAAAAATGCCCATAACAATATTATCTGGTCCTATAAACATTTGTTGTTGCACAAATTTATATGTTAGCCAGTCTTTGACAAATCAAAGACCAACAACTGTTCGACCATAAAATTTTTCATATTATGGTGTATGAACCATAGTATTCCAGTATGCACATCCATGCATGTGCTAAATGCCCTTACTACGACTTCGTGAAAGTAGAGCAATCTTCTTGGAATGGGGCACATGGTGTCCGCTATTGCAAAGCATTTTGAGGTAGGCATGGGAGGAGTTAATAAATGAATAATAGGAAGAAGAGGAAGAAGAAGACCAATGCTGGATGAAGGTTTTGGATGCAATTTCTGAAACCATCAGAACACTGAAGGAGGTGATACGTACACAACATTGCCAAAGCCGATAGATTCGATGACTACATCGGTATTTTGAATCTCAAGATTTTCAAATACTACCTCTGATAGCATCACCACCTCAATCTCCTCAGGATTTAGTTATAACCTAGTTGTTTCATTTTAATTTTCTTTCCCAAACTAGCCTTCAATTCTAGGTTATTTCTATTTTTATTTTCATTCTCAATTTTAATTGTTTCTTCTTGATTTTACTTCCATCTTTCCTTTTCGTTTATGTGTTTATGTGTGCTCCTTCTAACAATGAGGAAAATATGTTGTTCAAGTGTGGGGAGGGATTATACTTCTTTCTTTTGTAAGTGATTTTTGCATATCGTATGATAGTGTTAAACTGCATTGTGGGAAGTAAGTGAATGTGATAATGTCTTAGATTGAGTGAAATTCCTTTAATTTTGGACATAGTCTATTAGGTTGTGAATGATCATTAGCCTACAAAATTAGTGAATTAGGGGGCCTCTGGACAAATATATAGCCTAATTAAGAATTCGGGTAAATTTAGTACTCTTTAGATTGTCACATTCATTCATAATTTTAGGCCTTTTAGCTTAAGTAGCTTAACTAGTATTTTTCATGGAAATGAATAGCTAAGAGAAACAAGGTAGGCACTAAATTCAGAATTTTTTTTTGGTTAAATACATTGCTATTCCGCTGACCTTTGAGTTATGAATAAAGCTAATAGCTAGTTGAAAACATGATAATAGCTGAGTAACTGGATCGACATGAATTACAAATGTGTGCCATCAGGTAAAAAGGCTATAATGACATTTCAACCAAGTTGTTTAATATATCACTTAGTTGAGTAACTGGATCGACATTCATCACAAATGTTTACCTCCAAGTAAAAGACTAAGTTAGAGTTTTTTAAATAAGCTTGCTTAAATGAAAACCTACCAAACTTGTGATGAGCTTGAATTCTCATGCAATATACTTAGGAATAGTTATAAAGTCTGAGAGATCGAAAAATTATTAATGTGTGTGTACAATTGAATAGGGTAAATAAGTTAACAATTAGGTCTTGATTTAGTTGTATACTTAGTTCAAAGCCCCTAGAAAAATTTTTTGCATGCTAATGATTTGTAATAAATTGAATGATTGTGTCCAAGATTAAATTTGTTTCATGAAGATTAGGGTCGTTGCCTCATTATTGCATTGCATGTTCTGTGTTGTGATGTGTTTGTTGTTTTGTTTGCTTGAGGATTAGCAAATGTTTAAGTGTGGGGATGTTGATAGTTATGTTTTGCATGATGTTTTAGGGTATGATTTGTTATATAATTAGTGTGAATTTGAGTGTTGATTGTGCATTTAGGTTGTAATTATGTTAGTTTGTGTGTTAAAGTGTTTTTATGGATTAATTTGAATCTTTGAGCTTAATTATTATATTTTTGAGGTACCCTGATGTGTGTGCCAGTGTTGCAGGACAAATAGGGAAGAACAACGAAGATTTAAAGAGTTTCGGGCCAAAGGACATTGGCCACAATCGTGACTGAAAGCATCAAGTTAGGCACGATCATGCACATTAGGACACAATCGTGACAAAAAGGGTAAAGCATTAGCCATGATCGTGATATGCAGGGCCATGATTGTGCCTTACGTCTGACTGACATGAAAACTCAATTTTTGAGTAAATTTTCGGGCCACTTCAACCCCGAGTTTGACCTAGACCTTCCATAAAATAAATGGAACATTACATGGAAACCACTAGGAGTCTTCGGAGAGTCATGAAAAAGTGAGATTCCTTAATTCTGAGAGAAAACCTATAGAGAGATCAAGCAATTCAGGAAGGAGATGAAGGAAGAGAAACACAGAGACAAGTTTGATGCGAATTACTTCCCAAAATAACTGGTTTCCCACTGTAGCCACTTTCGAGATTTTATTCCTGATAATATTTCCATTTGTTTCAGTTTTGTTTATGTATAGAATTGAAATAGGTGTTGAGATTGGTTGTGTTGAATGTTGAGTCACGTTTATACTCACCTTTGGGTCTTGGTTTTTGAGATTAATGAAATTCAAATGACTGCGTTTTACTGATTTGGTTGTGATTTCAATTCTGTTCTTAATAATTCAACAATAAACTAAGAGGGTGAGTCGGGTAAAAATCATCAATTTAGGCTAACGAGAGTTAGGTGAATTGATAGGTTGAGAATTGGATCAAACCAGCAAAGTCAGGTAACAAGAGATCGAACATAGATTCTGGGTAGGATAGTAGACAATTCAGAACTAATTTAGGTTGTGGGTCAACTGCAAATCGAGAGATTGCAGTTCCATAATTTGAATTAAGGATTATCAATCAGGGATAAGAATCATAACTCAAGAGAGAGTAATTCAGCCTAGGACCATCTAGACTGATTAATTCAGTGTTTGCATAATTGATTAGGATTCCATAATTTTGAACTAAAACCCCTTTCTCTCCCTTAGTAAAGTCTAGGTTAATTTCGGGTTGGTTGTGAGTTTGCTATTTTGTTTACTCTTTGGCACTTTAAATTATGATACTTGATTTTGATTGATTTAATTTCTACATTAGTTATTAGTTTATAATTATTGTAGTTTAGGATGACCTTAGATTTTAGAACTAGGTTCCCTTCCTCGTGGGATCAACAACTTAGGTATTATGACTTGTGCTCTCGTGGTAATTACCAAAGTTATAAATAGTAAAACTTAGGGCATCTAACCTTGACTGAACACTTGTGCACGATCATGCTTGTGCATCATCATGCACTCATATAATTGAAGGGTTAGTGCACAATTGTGCTTGTGCAAGATCGTGCATCCCTGTTGCATATTGAAACTTGCAAGAATCATAACTTTCAATTATGATGTCTAAAAATTACAAACTTTAAACCAATAAAAAACTAAGAGAATAAACTACAACTTTTATGAAGAAAATTTTGGCTAATTTGGCCTACATCAATACAGTTTATTTGATAAAATCGGACACAAGTTCTGTCAGGGATAGTACTGTAGCCTATGCCATTATTTAACTTCAAGCTAAATTTCAAAATGCTTAGTGACGAAATTCAAATTCTACTTCTTCATGAAATTTGTATTTAAATCTATCTAGTTTAGTATGAATTTAAAATCATCCCATTTTGATGTCTATAGGTCAAGATATGGCTGAAAAATGATGGTTGTTTAGTGGGACCACACCTTCTCATGAGTATCTAGCATGTATTAAGTTTCTAATCGCAATTCTTCATTAATTTAGTACACATTTTATCAACTTCAAACATCGAACTATGCATGTTCTATCATGATACCAAGTTTAGTAGTCCCTTACCTCTTTAAACTTCAAAGAACAAGTCTAAATCACTTCAAAGATCCTGCCATACCAACATTTCCTAGTAATTACCTTTTATCTAAGATTAAGGTGCAAGTTTCAACATTAACAAAACAATAGTACAGAAAATTAGTAGAACCTTTTTCTAGATTCAGTATCTTACCAAAAATTCAAGTGATGGCAATCCAAAGTCCAACAAAAATTCTAGAAGTTAGAGAGAAAAGGGGAGTTTTGGTGGAGAGAAGGTAGTAAGGTGAATGATGGACAGAACTAGATTTACCCAAGCAAAAACTTGCTTCATCACCAGCTAGGTGTCACTAGCTTAACACACCACCTAACACCAAGGCGTGAAGTCCATTTTCCTTCCATTCAAGCTGTCATTTGGAACACTTCAATTAAGCCACACGTCTTCTTAATATGCTACTAAATATCAATGCATAAACTATGCCAAATGCCATTAATTCATAGGTTTAGTCATTCTAATTTTCATGTATCAACTTATCTTGTCTCTTGACCATCTTTCCTAGTCCAATTGTACATTTAAACACCTCAATTCTCTAATGGCTTCAACTAATTCCAAATCACTAACTATGGGCCTTCAATACCAAAATTCATGTCACATGCCTTTCACTTCCAAATCATAGCACAACGTTAAATCATATCATACATGTACTTTAATAAATATGTTCCATTTCATCTAAGGTATATTTTAGGGCCTTAAAAAGATATATTGAGAAACTACTTAAGATAGTGAGATACCAGAATAAGGATCTAAAAAACTGAGTGATTCCATCGATTGTATTCATTTGGAAGAAATGATTTGAGTGATGAAGTTAAATGGGAAACGAAGGAGCATATGACAAAACAATACCCCTGCCTCTTTGATCAATCAGATAACAATTTCAAGAATGAAATTTCTTAAGGAAGGGAGAATTGTAACATCTCATTTACCTATGATAAGGACTAGAAGAATATTGAACATATGAGACATTAATGTGAAATTAGGGAATTACATTTCATAATATAGCATACATACACGTGAATTTGTTTATTGCACATATTACAATGATTGTACATGCACTCATTTGACATTTTCTGGGTATAACTGATAGTTAATGTGATTATAATGTGAATGTGGATTATGTGTCTTGAAGATTGAGTTTGGTACATGAAATTACATTGGAAGTGCCCATTATATTTGAATTTGATAGAAATAAGTGTTCTCAACATAATTGCTGAATGTTGATGAAAAATGTGAATGTAAATGTGAAAATTGAGCATAAGTGATTGATTGAATATGTATGATGTGATGCATTCATCACATGAAATGCATGATAAGATAAAAACAGTTGTGATCAGAGTAGCCACTAGAAAAGAGCTTAAAGCTCATAAAGTGAAAAAGAGCTTAAAGCTCTAACTGTGGAAAGAGCCTCTGGCTCACTACGTAAAATAAGCCTTGCATCTCTGATGGATAATGGATAGTTATTAATGAGTCTGATATCCATAATGGATACAAGACAGTTATAGGCACTCGGTCACAACAATAACAATTAGAAGTGAGTCTCACTGACATTGCATATATAATTGATATGTATGGTTAAATGATGGAAATGCACTGCTTGAATTGTTTAATTGTGAAATGTGAAATTTGAAATAAATGAATAAAGTGTTAATTTATGCTATATAATGATAAATGAAATTATGTGAATTGTTTGATTATATGAATTGGTGATATAAGTGAACCATCGAGGATGGTTAACCCATTGAGTTCAAAAAACTCAACAAAATTGCAACATTTTTCAGGCTCAGAGGTGATCTTCAGTTAAATACATTGGAGTCTAGCCACTATAAATGGATAAAAGATAGAGGTTGGGATTAGTTGGTGTCTACATATATATTTGTTTCCATTATATTTTTGTATTAAAGAATTTATTCTGCAAAAATTGTACCATGTGTATTTAAATAATTTTGTTTTGTAATGACTTTTCAAATAGGAAATGTTTGTAAATGAGATTGATCAATGAGTGTAATAACAATTGTTATTACGATGTTTATGAATAAAATGGACCAAAATTGATTGTTGATTTTTCCCAAAATGCCTGTGATGTTTGAAAAATAGTTTTGTAATGAGAGATATTTGACTACTTTAGAATGCCGTTTTCACAGATGCGTGCCCAATTGTCCTTGGGATGTACAAATATGTACTATGTGGAAGTAGGGTGTTACAATTATCATATTCCCATTTCCACTTAAAAATTAGATAATGTTTATAACTCTTCTATAAGACTTTAGTGCTCCAACTTACCCTAATGATAAGTTGTACAGAATGTTACAAATCTTGCTATCTTCCTCATATTTCTTCATAAAAAGAATTTCTTTTGGTACTTCTCAGAAAGGTGAGCTTACTCTATAATATCCCTCTTTCGTTTCAACATCAGGAACACAATCTACCTTAAATCTATAATACCCACCATCATTAATTTGAAAATTTAAGGTTAATCAGATCTTTAGTCTCTCTAAAATACTCTTAATATTTTCAACACTCTGTTATGGCTTCTTAAACCGAATGATTGAGTTTGATTATAATCTTAAAATGCTTAACTGTGCTCCTGATCCCTAGGTCACCTCCTTTAACTCTAATTTTCTCTATTCCTTATTCAAATTATATTATGAGTGATCAATATGATAAGGTACTTTGATCCTTTCGACTCAAAGCATTTTTCACCACATTGTCTTTACTTGGATTATAGTGGATCGTCAATTATATTCTTTTGGTAACTTTAATAATCTCCTATACATCATATTCATCCTTTTTTTTAATGAAGTTATAATTTAATATATTTATGATCTATATACTTGTCACCCTCCGTAATACAAATAATTCCTCTTAATATTTAATGATAAAGCCACTCTTATAAGTTCTAAATCAATTTTGGGATAACTTTCTACATATGGCTATAGTTATTTAGAAGCATAAGCCACCATCTCCTTATACTACATAAATACACACTGTAACCCTTCTTTAAGGTATCACTAGTGACAGTGAAATACCATGATTATCAATAATGGTATTCATGTGGGTAACTATCAGTCTCCTCTTCAACTTTAAAAAGCTCTCTCCATACGTTTTTGTCCATTGAAATTTCACCCTTTTTTTGAGTCATCTAGATCAAGGTCCAACTTTATAAGAAAATCCTTATATAATTTTTCTATGTCAACCTCTATATTTAGAAAACTATAAACCTTGGTCACAGTAGCAAGCTATTGTTGGACCCTGAATTTTTTTTTGATTATTATCAATTTATTTGTTTAATTATTTTAATTACGATTTGTTTGTTTATTTATTTATCTTAGAATTGGGTCAATTAAACAAATGGATTCTTTGAATGCTTTGGCCAAGAAATATATAAATGAGATAATTAGGCTTCACAGGATTCTGAGTTCTATAGTCTCGGATAGAGATCCCAGGCTCACCTCCAGATTTTGAGAAAGTTTACAGGAGGCTTTGGGAACTAAATTGCATTTTAGTGCAACTTTCCATCCACAGACTGATGGACAATCGGAGAGAACAATCTAGACTTTGGAGACAATGTTGAGAGCCTGTCTTATGGATTTCAAAGGCTCTTGGGATGATCACCTGCTGTTAATTGAATTCCCTATAATAATTTTTATCACTTGGGAATCTAAATGGCACCTTATGAAGCTTTGTAAAGTAGGAGGTGTAGAAATCTTATTTGTTGGGAAGAGGAAGGTTAAAAGGAGGCTTTTAGGGCCTGAATTGGTGCAAGTCACAGTTGATAAGATTAAATTGGTGAAAGAGAGACTTAAAGCAACTCAAGATAGGATGATAAGTTATACAAATGAACATAGAAGGTAGAAGATTGGGCCTTTAGCCTATAAGTTAGCTTTTCCATCAGAATTGTCTAAGAATCATAATGTCTTCCATGTATCGATGTTAAGGAAGTATCGATCAGATCCTTCGCACATAGTTCAACCATCAGAGGTCCAATTAAGGGAGGATTTGACGTATAAGGAGCAACCAGTGGAGATCTTAGATTTGAAGGAAAAGATTTTGAGAAACAAGGTTGTGTTACTGGTTAAAGTCTTATGAAAGAACCATTTGACAGAAGAGATAACATGGGAGCCTTTGGAAGCAATGAAGGAGAAGTATCCACATCTCTTCGTTGACTCATGTAAGAATTTCAAGGACGAAATTCTTTTAGAAGGAGAGAATTGTTGGACCCCCAAATTTTTTTGATTATTATCGATTTATTTGTTTAATTTATTTTAATTATGATTTGTTTGATTATTTATTTTTTATCTTAGAATTAAGTTAGAATTAGTGTGGTATGTTAGAATTAGGTTAGCTTAAGGAGTTAGTAGATAAAGACAAAAGAAGGGGTAAATGGACATTATATTAAATGACAAGGGCATAATTAGTAGACCAAGGATAAAAGTTGTCTTAAACTTTAGAAGAATAGAAGAGAGAGTCATAGAAGAGAAGAGAAAAGAAAGAGAAGTTAGAGAAGAAGAAGAAAACATGGGAAGAAGAGAAATCAAGCTGGTTAAGGTAAGTTAATCATCTTTTCTTCTTGCTTTATTAAACAATGGTGTTGTGTTGAGAATGAAGGGCTTTGAGAGAGAGTGGGTGTTGTGTTGGAAGAAGAGGAAGAAGGAACCCATTTGATTCCTAGGGTTTCTAAATTAGGTCTTGGGTTTTCTAACCTAGATGGACTATCGGTAAGTTAGATTTGAGCTTAATTTATGTTTATTACATTTTTTATGATCATTGAAGTTTATGAATTTTTTCAGAATGTTGTTTTGAATGGAACCTTGGTTGTTTTAGGAAACCAAGAGAATCCTATCCAAGAGCAAGAGGAAAGACAACCTTTAGTTAGATTTTTGCAAAGGATTTAGGTGGGTAATGTATTTATAGTTATTGTGTAATTGGGCAAATTCTTACCTATGTGTTTGTATGTTTATTTTCTTGAAATTGAAATCATTGGGAATGTTTGAACATGCATGATCAATTATGATTATGTTATGCCGTGAAAAGGTTATGATATTTGTATAAAAGAAAAGAAGAAAAATTAAAAGAAGCATGAGATTACAAATTTGTGATTAACTGTATTGCGCAAAAAATTTATTTGTGATTGGGCTTCTCCTAGCTGCCTGCTTGAGGCCACGACATTCTGAGAAATTGGACTCGTTTTGTTTATAGTGTAAACTTTGATTTATTCCATTTCATTCCATAGAACTCTCAAGCCATTCATTTGTGCATTGCATCTTTGAATTGTCAAATATGATGCATTTGAGTGTTCTGTTTAATGGCTAAAATCTATGTATTGTGTTATGAGTTTTGAGCTGAATTGATTTATGCTTGACTTGCTAGCTATACATGTGCATATGCTTGAATTGTGGTCAATTGCTGATGGCTATAAATGCATTAGCCACTGAGCTACGTAGCTCAACCCATATTTTTTCCACTTCTCAAGTACAGAACGAGACGGTTAGCAATCCTTACAAGGCATGGGAAACTACAAGATAGTTAGAGACTTTTGTACTAAGTTAGTTAACATTTTGGATAGCTTTATAGGCATATCAAACATGAGCATCCTTGGCATGTTTTTTTAAGTTAGTGATGTGTAGGTTGATATGTAAGTAAAGTTTGTTCAAATATTTACTTTGCTTAGCAATGAGAATAAGAATTTGAGGTTTTGCTTTTGTGTATGATGATGTTATTTTATAGGTTGAGTATGATGGTTATGGAAGTGGAATGAGTATGTGCACATTCTTCTTCATTGAGAATGCAAATTGTTGTTTGTTTCAGAATAATATGATAGTGATTGGAAAGATTGCGTGGGATTAATCATTTGAGGTGAGATCCAAGAATTTAACAAAAGTACTTACTAGTTGAATTGATATGGAGAGATATTGCATTTTGCAAGCTCTAATAGATGTTGAAATTATGTTCTGAACTCAAAGGAAAAAATGTATCAATTTAGGCAGAATTAGCCAAAGTTATCTGCATGAAAGTTGTAGATTATCATTCTAGCTTTCTAATGATATAAAGTACTAAATTTTTGGATATCAGAGTACAAAGTTATGATCTTTATAAGTTAGTAATGCTCCACAGGATGCATATAGGACGGCTAAAGTGAAAGATGAGAATTTGTGGTACGTTATGAATCAATGGAGTAGAGATTTAGGAGTTTAATGAAATTAGTTTGGTGATTGAATGTTTAAGGAGGGACATTGCTTTAGAAGAAGTGAAATTGGAAAGATTATTACTGAAAGTGATGTTAGATTGGATGTAGGAATCGTTGGAGATGCTTTGGAGGGAGCTTGGTAGGTTTGGTTGTATTGTTGAATCATTTTAGTTTGGATCGTCTTAGTCTGGATCATCTTACTATGGATAGTCTTAGTCTAGATTAGTCTGGATCGTCTTAGTCTGGATTGTCTTAGACTGATTCATCTTAGGATGATTCGTCTGATCCGTTTCAGACCAAATTACTTCGTCTAAGACAAAGCTGTCATATTTTGACCCTTTAGATGGAAAAATCTCTCTATAAAGTCTTCATGAAAGTTGTATATCTCAAAGTTCTATTCAAAACCATTTTAAAACAACCAAAATCTGATATCTTTAGTGAAAGTTGTGCCAATTGTCCCAAGATAGGTACAATATGATTTAGGACATAATCATGGTTGACCCTTTTGGCCATAACTTCATCTTCTGACCTCCAAATGAAGTGATTTTTGAATTAATAGATTCCTAACATATGTCTCTATCTTTCCATAAAATTTTGGTATCCATTGAGGTTGATTCCAAAAATATTGATGGAGAGAATGTGAGGGAAACAACTGGAAGAGCATGAATTGGTTGTTTTACTGAACATACTTTGGTATTTTTATCATATCTTGATATGTAGAGCTCTGAATGAGAAGATTATTATTTTAAAATAAACTAGAGACATGGAGCTACAATTGTTTTCAAGAAGTCAATTTGTGATTCTGCTGTCAATTTTGGTTTTGGCTAGGAAGATCCCATGGAAATAACTTTTTAGGATAATACGTTCACGTCTTATGATATTCTGGATAGTTGGGCCCTGAAAACGAGGCCCAACATCTTGTGGCATTAGAGCTTAGGTTTCTCCTAGGCTTAGAAAGCATAGTCTTATGAATTGTTATACTACGTGGTAAATTGTTTGCTTTGTAAATTGATTGATTGCATTAAGTGACATGCATGCCTTGCATACATGTAGGAAATAGGATTAAAACAAAATCTAAGATAATCATTAGTGGTTTAATTGAAGGAATAAAAATCCATCTTGTAAAAGGACGCAAGGAGTTGCAAGGATCAATTATACCTGTCTCTCTGCTAAGAGAGGAGAGTAGTGATGAGTCTGTAGCCTCAGGAAATGCTAAGGCTTTTGTAGGGCAAGGTAGTGAGCCCTTTCGATCACAGATGTGGGAGTCCCCTCTTCCGCAGGATCAAGTGCCTACGCCATTGGATTTGAGGATGTTTCAGGTATTTGTCCAGGCTATAGGTCAGATGCCACAAACTTCTGCACCAGTCACAACTTAGTAGGGGAAGCAGTTTGACAAGCTGAGGAAGTATGGAGCGGTGGATTTTTATGGGACAACGAATCCAAAAAAAACTGAGACATGGTTGAGAAAGACCGAGAAGATACTGGATCAAATGGATTGTGAGGATGACAAAAAAGTTATGTACACTACAAGCTTGCTATAGGGAGATGCTCTGCATTAGTGGGAGAGCTTGCTAGGGAGTCAGTTGAAACCGTCAATGCTCACATGGAAAGATTTCTTAGTAGCGTATAAGAAGAAGTATTTGTCTGAAGTGTATATCCAACAGAAGCAGAGGGAATTTCTGAGTCTTACTCAAAGGAAGATGATAGTGAGTGAGTATAAGTGTTGGTTTATGCAGCTGTCTAGATATGCAATTGAGATGGTGATGAGTAAGGTGGCGAAGTGCCATAGATTTGAATCGGGATTGCATTTGGCAATCAGAGAAAAGGTAGTGGCGCAAAACTGTTTTGATTTTCGACAGCTGGTTGAAGCAGCATTAAGGGTCGGGAATGTGGAGAACATCAAGAGTGTAGTGAATAGAAAGAGAAAGGGAAGAGAACAATTTAGGAGTACTCCTATGCCGAAAAGGAGTGCTAAGACTTTCCCTATGCAGTCTGAGGAGAGGGGCAGCGGTGTAAGTAGATCTAGGCATTTGAGAACTGTTTCTTAACAGGCCTCAACTGCTGGAGGTAGCAGAAGGGGAGGGGGAGATAAGTCGTCCATCCCCAAATGTGATCACTGCGGGAAACTCCATAGAGGGGAGCGCTACTGATTGATAGGAGCTTGCTTCAGCTGTGGGGAAAAAGGGCACGTGGCTAAAGACTGTCCTCAATATGCAAGATAGGAGAAAACTCATATGCAAGCTTCAAGGAGGGCTGAGATTGGGGAACAGAAGACGACAACTAAAGTGGGCTGTTCTAGTGTGACCAAGAAGGTGAACCCTCCGAGAAAATCGAGGGGGTAAGCACCAGCTAGAGTATATGCAATGACACGGGAGTAAGCAAAAATTGCTCTAGAAGTGATGGCTGGTATGTTTATATTATTTGATGATAATATTGTTGTTTTGATTGATCTGGGTTCTACCCATTCATTTAATTCATTAAGTAGAACGGTGCATGGTAGAGAACTGAGCCCATTAGACACTCTTTTGATGGTTAGTACTTTAATCGACCAGTATATTATTATTAGACAAGTCTATAGAGATCGTGAAGTACATATTGGTGGGGAACACTTAGTGACGGATCTAATGCCATTGAATATGGGGGGATTAGATGTAATACTGAGCATGGATATGTTAGAAAAGTATAATGCCTATTTAGATTGTAAACAGAAGATAGTGAAGTTCTAATTCGAGGAAGGTAGAATGGTAGTGTTTATGGGGGATAGGAAAGCAAGTCTGCCTAGAATTGTTTCGGCTCTGATAGCAGAGAAGATGATAAGGAAAGGGTGTGAAGCATTTTTGGCCTATGTGGTAGACACGAAGGAAGATAGAGGAAAGTTAGAAGATATTCCTATAGTCATGGAATTCTCGGATGTCTTTTCTGAGGAATTACCAGGACTACCACTCCCTAGGGAAATTAAGTTTCCCATTAAGCTTTTTTCGGGTACTGCACCAATATCGATTATGTCTTACAGAATGGCTATGGCGGAATTGATGGAGCTTAAGGAGCAATTGGAAGAGTTATTGGACAAGGGTTACATTAGGCCTAGCTCTTTGCATTAGGGAGCTCTAATCCTTTTTGTGAACAAGAAAGATGGATCGTTAAGAATTTGTGTCAACTACCGGAAGCTCAATTATGCCACTATCAAGAATAGATATCCACTTCCAAGCATAGATGATTAATTTGACCAATTACAAGCGGCAAGGGTCTTTTCTAAGATTGATTTAAGATTAGGTTATCACCAATTAAGGATAAAGGAATCTGATGTGTTAAAGACTGCTTTTAGAACACATTATAGGCACTTTGAGTTCTTAGTTATGCCCTTTGGACTAACAAATGCCCCTGCAGCCTTTATGGACTTAATGAATAGAGTCTTCAAGCCTTTCTTAGACCGATTTGTCACAGTCTTCGTTGATTACATATTGGTTTATTCTAAAAGTGACAAAGAGCGTAAGGAACATTTGAGGACTGCTTTAAAGACATTGAGGAAGATAGAGTTATATGCCAAATTTGACAAATGTGAATTTTGGCTAAAGAAAGTGACATTTCTTGGACACGTCATTTTGGAGTAAGGGGTACATATGGATTCAAGGAAGATAAAAGCGGTTGTCAAGTAGCAAGCACCTAAGAATGTAACTAATGTCAGAAATTTCTTAGACTTAGCTAGGTATTAGAGAAGGTTTGTAGAGGGCTTTTCTATGATAGCCACTCCACTTTCTAAATTGACAAGGAAGAATCAGAAGTTTTGTGGACAGAAGAGTGCCATAATAGTTTTGAGGAATTGAAGAATAGGCTCACAACTCCACCAATTTTGACTTTGCCTTCCAGTAGTGATGGATACATAGTGTATAGTGATGCCTCGAGAAAGGGATTAGGGTGTGTGTTGATGCATGGAGATAAAGTGATTGCCTATGCCTCTAGGTAGTTGAAACCTTGTGAGATGAATTATCCTACACATGACTTGGAGTTAGCTACTATAATCTTTGCATTGAAAATATGGAGACACTACTTATATGGAGTCACCACTAGGGTATTTACAAAACACAAGAGTCTTAAGTATCTGATGAGCCATAAAGAGTTGAATTTGAGACAGAGAAGATGGTTAAAGCTACTAAAGGATTATGACTTGATGATAGAATATCATCCAGGGAAAGCTAATGTAGTAGCAGATGCACTGAGTAGAAAATCGACTATGACACTTGTGGAGACAGTGTATCTTCCTTTGTTAAAGGAATTAGCCAAACTCAGGGCGACATTAAGACAAGAAGAATTTGGTTGTGTATTGGCTAATTTTAGAGTAAGGCCAACATGGAATGAGAAGATTAAGGAACTATAGAAGCAAAATGAGTATTTGAGCAAGCTTAGAGAAGAGATTAAAAATGGTAAACCTTCTGAAATAGAGGTAAGGGAAGATGGATTGATGGTGATAGGTAACAGACTGTGTATTCCTATTATACAAGAGTTGAAAGATGAGATTCTTGATGAGGCACACAATGCACCTTATACAATGCACCCAGGAAGTATAAGAATGTATAGAGATTTAAACGAACACTTTTGGTGGAAAGGAATGAAGAAAGATGTTGCAGAGTATGTTAAAAGATGCTAAGTGTGTTAGCAAGTTAAAGCAGAACATCAAGCACCTATTGATAAGCTTAAACCTTTATCAATTCCTGAATGGGAATGGGAGAAGATTACGATGGATTTCTTGATGTGATTGCCAAGAACTAGAAGGAAGCATAATGCAATATGGGTGATTGTTGATAGGCTAACTAAGTCAGCACATTTCTTGCCAATTAAACAAACAGATTCATTAAATGCTTTAGCCAAGAAATATATAGATGAGATAATCAGGCTTCATGGGATTCCAAGTTCTATAGTCTCAGATAGAGATCCCAAGTTTAGCTCTAGATTTTCAGATAGTTTACAGGAGGCTTTGGGAACTAAGTTGCACTTTAGTACAAGTTTTCATCTACAGACTGATGAACAATTGGAGAGAACAATCCAAACTTTGGAGGCAATGTTGAGAGCTTCTGTTATGGATTTCAAAGGCTCATAGGATGATCATCTACCATTAATTAAATTCACCTATAGTAATTCCTATCATTCAGGAATCCAAATGGTACCTTATGAAGCTTTGTATGGTAGGAGGTGTAAAACTCCTATTTGTTGGGATGAGGAAGGTGAAAGGAGGCTTTTAGGGCCTGAATTGGTGCAAGTCACA